>JAQQZR010000012.1:26139025-26151943 GCA_030068235.1 Notoglanidium macrostoma | reverse complement strand
ATAATAATAATAATAATAATAATAATAATAATAATAATAATAATAATAATAATAATAATAATAATAATAATATAATAATAATAATTTTACCTTTAACACTGAGGTTGATGTCTGTGAATTCATTGCCTGTAAGTTGACACCTGTACAGTCCATCATCCTCTACAGTCAGGTGTGATATGAGTAGAGAGAGATTTCCTGGAGTCTGAACATTACTGAGCTGGAATCTGTCATGGTTAGTTAATATAGAATCCCAATCGTTGTTGAGCTTGTAATATTTCCTCCATGTTACACTCTGAGGTGTGATTGAAAGGTTAGAGCAAGAGCAGGGCAGCAGTACGGTGTTTCCTACATATTTAGTAATGTTTAATGTTTTTGTGTTGTTTATTAGAGCGCAGCCTGCAGAAACACAATCACACAGGACATTTAACTGATATTCTCTTTATGATGTAATAACACTTTTGAAATATTCATATAAAAGCTTACAGCAACTAGTTTCTTTCTTTCTTTTTTTTTTTTTAAAGTTGCTAAATCCTTTTCATACTAAAACATTTCTAAAACAAAACAGACACATATTAGGATATAACGGCTCCATTTACATGCTCAGGCCAGCTGTGAACACAGTTCCCATTATCCTGATGTAAAATGGTGCCCTGTTGCTCTTAAGAATAGAAATCAACAAAAACAACACCCTCTATTAGCAACATTTTAAGTTTAGGACTCACCTTTCGTGACATGAAAAGCAATGAAGAGAAGATAAAACCCCTGCGTCATTCTCACTGAACAATACATGAAGAACTACACACACACACACACACACACACACACACAGTCTCTCAGTAGAGCTGACCAACACCAAACACACTGTAATGACAGGAATGAGAATAACTCTTCTGTTTTTAAGGTTTTGTAGCAACAGCGTGTGACATAAAAACCACCAACAGCGCTACAGCCTGGTTTGATTCCTGAGAACTGTTACTGCTTCTTCTTTTAGTGTTGCACAAGTCACACACCCACAGTGACCTCTGTATCACACACTGATGTTACAGCCTCTGCAAAACTCACACTCATTTGTGTGGTGTCCGTTATGAATATTGTGGGAAGTGAGCGAGCGACATCACTGCCTTACAACTCTAATCACAGTCTCAAGATTTGCTGAATAATAAGAAATTTCATCAGTCTGAAGTTAATAAAAGGCTTAATTAATGCTGAGTGTGAAGTTACACTCATGTCTATATCTACGCTGGTTACAGGCACTTACGTCGTAATATATCTCTAATTTGAATTCATACAAATATGAATGATATTTATAAAGTATGAGCTCGCCAAAATGTTCCTGACGTCAAGTCGACATAGGAGTTACTAATATCATCATACAATTACTGCATTGATCTTTAATTTATTAAAAAGATGATTATTGTAATAGATTTAATTTCTGTTTAAAGGTTGATTTTATCCCAAACTGTACATAAAAGCATAAAAGTGATTCCTTCCCTTTTATAGCTGTATAGATATTTATGATGACAAGAAATAAATCTTCATGGCTTCATTTTACACCATGTTTAAAGGTCCACTATGTAGGATTACATTGTGTAAAACAGAATATAATATTCATAAGTATGTTATCATTAGTGTATAATTACCAGTAACTACGAATCGTTGTGTTTTCGTAAGCTAAGAATGAGCCTTTAAATCCACATAGCGAGCGGGTCCACCTCTACAGGGCCGCCATGTTGCGCCGCTACAGTAGCCCAGAACGGACAAACCTCTAGAGAGAGGCTTCTGCTTCTTGTGTTATAACAAATGTGGCAGCGTGAGTCCGGAAGGAAGCACCAGAAGGACAACAAAGAGGAAGAAAGCAAGAGGAGTCAGTGTTTGCTGGAGCTGGGAACAAGTTTGAGAACCCAAATTAAAAAAAAAAAAAAAAATAGAGGATCATACTTATTATTTAGCATGGAAAAAGCAAGAGAGTGTGAATGTAAGTAGTTGGAAGTATGTTGCAGGCACCTGACGGACACTGTACGCTCTAATACACGCTTGGAAAGGGAGGGGTAACAGGGGGGCATTCAGGGGGCTGAATCTTACATAGTGGACCCAAAAAATGAGAGAAATGACACTTGAAGTGGATTTTACTGATAGGGTTTAAATGTTTTGGATTGTGTCCAGCTGAAGTGCGTCTTAAATGGTGCCATATTTCAAATAACTAAATATAATAAACCCTCACAAACCATCCGAAATGATACTGTATCCATCAGTGCATTTAAAAAAAACATTTCAGGCTTAAAGATAAAGTTTAAAGTCAATAGAAAGGATTCATACAATAGCAAATTTTATTAGATCGTGTTCAGATTGGTAAAAAAAAATGCAGGACATCTCTTATTATTTACAAATTTGTTCATCTGTACGTATCTTCATTAATACATAAGTCAAAAAGAATAAAACATTCACTGTTAATTTAAGAATTAAAGTCCACATTCTTCATGCACACACACTTTTTTCCAGAACAAAAAATTCAACAATATTCTGGAGCCAACAGGATAAAAAATACAGATTTGTTAGACTGATGGTTAGATTTGATGGAGCCTCAGAATTCCAGAGTCACACTTCCTTCTCCGTTTGCTGTGCTGTAGTGAACTCGGGCAGAATCTGATAAAGAGAAGAGCAAAGTGGATAATAACTTGACACACACATATTCCAGCAGCTGGATAATACTGTGTGAATATTGTGTGTACCTTTTTTCCTGGTTCTGCAATAGACCACAGCCACGATAATGTGCAGAAAGATCACAGTCACCACGGCGAAGGGGACGAAGGGAAGAGACGCTGGAGAGATTGGAGCATGTTTTATTTCCTTTGTCAGGTTTTAAAATACCATTCTTTTATTTTCACATGATTTTTTTTATTTATAGCAGAAGAAATAATATTCTTATTCTCAGATGATTCATTTTCTAGAACAGCTGTTTATAATAATAATAATAATAATAATAATAATAATTTTACCTTTAACACTGAGGTTGATGTCTGTGTATACACTGCCTGTAGGTTGACACCTGTACAGTCCATCATCCTCTACAGTCAGGTGTGATATGAGTAGAGAGAGATTTCCTGGAGTCTGAACATTACTGAGCTGGAATCTGTCTTGGTTAGTTGATACAGAATCCCAATCGTTGTTGAGCTTGTTATATTTCCTCCATGTTAGCCTCTGAGGTGTGATTGAAAGGTTAGAGCAAGAGCAGGGCAGCAGTACGGCGTCTCCTACATATTTAGCAATGCTTGATGTTTTTGTGTTGTTTATTAGAGCACAGCCTACAGAAACACAATCACACAGGACAGTTAGAGTTAGGTCCATAAGTATTTATACAGTGACGCAATATTTGTATTTTTGCCTGGATTGGATTTCAAATAAAACCATCAAAATGTCACTGAAATGTAGAATTTCGGCTTTAACTCAAGTGGTTTAACAAAAATATTGCATTAACCATTGAGGAATTACAGCCATATATTCCCTCCATTTTCACAGGTTCAAAAGTAATCGGACCAATCGACTGATAAACTGTTTTATGGACAGTTCTGGTCTGTTTCCTCGTTATTTCTTGACAAATTAAAGAGATAAAAGGTCTGGAGGTGATTCCAAGTGTTAAATTTGCATTTGGCAGCTGTTCATGGGAATATGCAGTCCTGAGAGGTGTTGATACAACTGAAGAAGGCCATCATTTGACTGAAAAAACAAAACAGACCTATCAAAAAGACAGCACAATCTTTAGGAGTGCCCAATTCAACAATTTAGGACAATGAGGACATAAAGGCCAGATTAGACTTTGCCATTAGAAAGCCTGCCCAGTACACATTTCTTTGGACAGAGGAAACCATAATTAACTCATATGAGAATGAAGGGAACAGAAGAGAATGGAGAAAGAAAGGAAGGGCTCAGGATCCAAAACATACCACATCATCTGTCAAACATGTTGGACATGGACATGTGTGGCTGCCAATGGAACTGGGTCACTGGTGTTTGTTGATGATGTGACCGCTGATAGAAGTAGCAGGATGAATTCCGAAATGTATAGAGCTTTACTTTCTGCTCAGATTCAGTCAATTGCTGCAAAACTGATTGGGTAGTGCTTCACAGTACAGATGAATAATGACACAAAATACACCAGAAAAGCAACCCAAGAGCTTCTTAAGGCAAAGAAGAATGGGATGCTCCTAAATGGCCGAGTCAGCCTCCCTATTCGTGTACACCCTATAACTGAAAGCAGCTGCAGTAAAGGTCTGGCAAAGCATCTTAAATGAATGCTTAACCTTAGCATTTGGTGATGTCTATTGGTTTCAGACTTCAGATGGTGATTGACTGCAAAGGATTTGCATCCAAGTATGAAAGATTATATAATTAAGTTAAGCTGTGAACACACTTCCCATTACATTGCTGTAAAACGGTGCTCTGTTGCTTTTAAGAATAAAAATCAAATATTTGAGAACTCAAGGTGCAAAAATATCTCATTTTCACTATTTATGATTTGCAATGTATAATTTTCACTATCACTATTTACAAATAAAATATGTAAATAGGCCGAATTTCTAGGTCGCATTCTAGTCAGCGGTCATACGTTTATAGCTGGTTATTTCATACATATAATTAAACATACATAAAATCAAAAAATATACAACATGCTGGTATCATGCTGATGCTTAAGTTTCACTTTTAAGCAGAATTCAATATGCCAGAACTCTTGAGATTCATGAGAAAGAGAAATAAAACAAATTTCAGTTAAGGAAAACATTTAGAAATATAAAGTAGTTAAGTGCCTCAATTAGCAATGTTTTAAATGTAGGACTCCTCATGTACTAGTGATACAACGCTGATGTCACAACAATACATCTAGAACCACACACACTGGCTAATAATAATAATAATAATAATAATAATAATAATAATAATAATAATTTTACCTTTAACACTGAGGTTGATGTCTGTGTAAACATCCAATCCAGTTTGACACCTGTACAGTCCATCATCCTCTACAGTCAGGTGTGATATGAGTAGAGAGAGATTTCCTGGAGACTGAACATTACTGATCTGGAATCTGTCTTGGTTAGTTGAAAAAGAATCAAACTCCTTTTCGAGCTTGTTATATTTCCTCCATGTTAGCCTCTGAGGTGTGATTGAAAGGTTAGAGCAAGAGCAGGGCAGCAGTACGGCGTCTCCTACATATTTTGCAATGTTTAATGTTTCTCTGTTGTTTATTAGAGCGCAGCCTGCAGAAACACACAGTCATACAGGACATTTAACTGATATTCTCTTTATGCTGTAATAACACTTTTGAAATATGTAAATTTGTGTAAAAGCTTATAGAGAATAATGTGCAGTGAAAAAATGGTTTGCTATGAACTATATTATTTGAACTGTTACAAATAGAGGTACTTAACCTATATATATATATATATATATATATATATATATATATATATATAATAGTTAAGTACCTCTATTATATATATACCTATATATATAATAGTTAAGTACCTCTATTTGTAACAGTTCAAATTTAAAATTTAAGACTCACCTTTAGTAATATGTAATATGAAGCACAATGAAGAGAAGATAAAACGCTAGCAGCATTCTCACTGGTGATGTACCTAAAACCACACATTCACACACACACCATTTCTCAGTAGAGCTCACCAACACCAAACACACTATAATGACACGAATGAGAATAACTCTTCTGTATTTACGGTTTTCAGCACAAGTGTTACACATAAAAACCACCAATAGTGGCACAGCATCATTTGATTCCTAGAAACTATTTCTGCTTCCTCTTTCTGTGTCACACACCCACAGTTACCTCTGTATAACACACCGATGTTACAACTTCAAAACACGCAATCAGTTCCAGAGGTGGGAGTTAGTCACACATCTGTCTTAGCCTTCAAATCAAGTCAAGCAAGACAAGTCACAGGTCATATGATCGACCCCGGTTTCCACACTTAATTCAGTGAAATGTTGAGTTTTATTTTCAACATTAACAGAAACTGTTGCAGCCTGCTTACGTCTTATAAATCTTACTGATATTTGACATTTTGAGGAAATCAATAACAGGCCTATTAACACATCTGTCTAAGGTATTTCTCATATAACACTCTGTCATACACTAGATCTTGAGTGGATAGGTTTTTTTGCTGTGTCTCTAAAACACTGACAGCAACTTGATTTTAAAAGAGCGGGCATGCTATTCAAATTAGTGGTGTATTAGAGAGATACTTAAAACAGCACAGAAAGGGCCAAAGTATGTCATAAGAAGATTAACATTACACCTGCAATCATTTGGGGCAGGTGTCCATATAGTGTTTTTTTGATTTTTGGCAGAAAAGCACAGGCAAGATGCTGGACAGCACTTCATCCCAGTGCTTCAGTACATCAACAAAAGTGTTGTATCTCGATAACATATCACCTTATATGGTCTATTAGGTAGCTAACACAAACACATATTTATTTAAATGCATATATATATTCGAGTTAGCGAATGTAAATGCCCCCTGTTGATAAGTCTCAGCTTACAATGTAGACAGAGAAAAGTCACAGAGGCCCTGTTTACACTTGGTTTTAAAATGCGTCTTAGGCGATCTGGTCACAAGTGGCCAGCCGAGATACATCACCGTTTACACCTGTGTCTATTATGTGCGTCTCCAAGGTGTCTGGCTGACCACTTGTGTTCAGATTTCATTACTGCCTATGTCAATTTTCCTGTTACGTCCTTGTCAGAGATGCATCAGGATGCATTAGTATTTACGCTACAAAAGATATGTGGTCATATGCGTCCCAGACCACCTCGGTAAGTGGTTTGAGTGAATGCGTCTTGGTGGTTGTTCACACCTGCATTTTGTGCTGTCCACTTCTGATACGATTACTTAAAATGCATTTTAAAATTAAATGTAAACAGAGTCAGAGATGCATAAAACAAGAGAATGTTGTACAGATGTGGGTTTTGCTGTAGTCACCATTTTTTTGTAAGCCACAAAATAGCCTTACTTTAAAAACTGTGTACTGTAGCAACATTTCAAATTTAGGACTCACCTTTACTGATTTGAAGTGCAATGAAGAGAAGATAAATCCCCAGCAATGTTCTCACCGGTGAAAAGCTCTGACCTCACAACAATACACCTGGAGCTGCACATCTGCAAACTACACACACTGTCTCTCTTTGCAGAGCTCACTGACCCCTAACAGCCTGTAAAAGATGTTCAGTGTTTAAAGTTATCAGCAGATCTCTGAACACCCACCAACAGTGGAAAGACATCAATTGATTTCTGAGAAGGCTCAATACTTCCTCTTTTAGTGTTACACATGTCAAACACCCACAGTGACCATTGCAAAACACACACATGGTGGTGTTTCCAAATATAAAAAATTAACTTGAAATAGAAGTTATAAACGGTTAAGTTTAGTCAACGTGTCAGATGAAACGAACTGCTCATTAGTGCTTCTATACCTGCACAAGTTACAGGTAAGTGTGAGCAACAACACATGTGTGCACAAAACGACCCATTTATAAACATTTTGTACTTTTTTATCCAATTATAAAAGCTTCCTGACTTATAAAGCACTGACACTGGACACTATTTTCATAAATGTTAAATAATTGTCTCCTTAAACCACAGGAAATTGTACATTTTAAAAAAGAATTAGGATTGCACCACTGAAGCACCTGTTGAAGTTAAAAAAAAAAAATGCATTACAAGGAGTACATTAATACAAACATCAGTTGCAGCTGAAGTGCTGTCAGAGCTGCGGTTATAGAAAAAGAATGAATACATTTGGACCAATCAGAATCAAGAATTTAAAGAGCTGCCGTATTTATTTGATTTTAGAAAACATTTTGAGATTTTAAGATTTTTAAGGTAGATTTTGACATTGAGATTTTAGAAATATCGTTGTATACACAGTTCTGTTATTTGATTGTATTAAGACAGCATAGCTGAATTATAATATACATTTCTATGGATGTAGCTATTATACTTGATGAAGGAAAAATACACAGTGTGGCCAAAAGTTTGTGGACGACTGACCGTCACACCCATATGTACTTGCTGAACATCCCATTCCAGATTTAGTCCCCTTTGCTGTTATAACAAGCTCCAGTCTTCTGTGAAGGCTTTCCACAAGATTTTAGAGCATGAATGTGGGGATTTATGTTCATTCAGTGCATTAGTGAGGAGGTCTGGGGTACAGTCAGATTTCCAGTTCATCCCTAAGGTGTTCAGTAGGGGTGAGGTCATTGTGCAGGACACTTCAGTTCTTCCACTCCAACTCTGGCTGATCCTGAGCTTGGGGTTCTGGGTTCGACATGAATGGTGCTTTCTCTTCCCTTCTCCATAAGTCAAAAAGAATAGACTGTCCACAGGTCATTTCCCAAGTTAAATACTTTTCCATCGTACCATTTACCAGAATAAGCATGTAAACATGTATATTCTGGTATAGCACAGGACAATAAACAATGCAAACTCGTTAGATTGGAGCCTGACCATGAACCTTTCTCTGTTGTTCTGCTGAGGTTCACTAATCCAGTGCCACACGTCCTTCTCCATCCGCTGTGCTGTAGTGAACTCTGGAAGAATCTGACAGAGACAAGAGAAAAGTGGATAATAAACTCACACACATTTTAGTATGATCATGGAAGCTGGATAATATTGGGTGTACCTTTCTTTTTATTGAGGCAATAGACCACAGCCACGATAATATGCAGAAAGACCACAATCACCACGGCGAAGGGGACGAAGGGAAGAGGCTCTGGAGAGACTACAACAACATTTTTTAAATCCTGTTTTTATTTATAATTTCTCATGCATTTTAATGTTAATGTACATTATTGTTAGTTTAGTTGTATAGGTTAACTTTAATATCAGTTATGATAAAGCAAGACCAAATAAGGAATAAATTGCATCAGTGATAGGATGGTGTGATGAACGGGAGATGCTGTTAGTATTCAGTTGAGTATTGTTTTATAACAGTGCATCTTCAGGTGTTTTATTCCACTTGTACCACAGCAGTTTGCCAAACATTATAATTAAAGAATGGTACATTATAAGTTTTACATGTAAAGTTTTACATTGTAACATTTAATGTTCATGAAAGAAGATATTTTCTGTTCCTTAACAGTCCCTAGCCTTTGTACTGGTGGCTTTTTAAGACTAAAATGCAGCTTCTTGTATTACAGAGAAATGGGAAATTCACTCATAAGTCGTCCATTGCAAAAACTTTCCTATGGCAGTAAACTTAAAAGCTACAGCTTTACCTCTGTCTGTTTCAAAATCCTGACACTGGAAACGTCTACCAAAGTGCCTCCTTACAGAAAACTATTACATAATGTTTATATTCAGTTACGTGAAGCTGAATATCCATCCCAGTCACAGTTCCTTTTGAATGAACTGTTACTATAGAAACGATAGCATATTAGAACAAGCACATTTATATAAACCTGTGATTTACAGTTGCCCCTTTTCCACCAACAGGAAATTGTTCATACAGCAAATTTTGATCTGTCTGGAGCATTTTAACAAAAAATAAGTTGTTTTGGAACTGGAAAAATTGGTTCCCAGTCGGAACCATAAGATTGTTTTTCCAATGTGAACCATGATGACGTCAGTGGTCATGTCATGTGTTAGTTCAGAGAGGTATAAAGGATAAATTAGACAAGCTGGCTTGTTCGCAAGCCGGCACCATTATTCAAAGAATCCTGAATGGAACCAGTTCAAGAACCTATTCCCTGTTGGTGGAAAAGGGGTATGTCAGAGCTGCTGTCCTTGGAAATGTTTCAACACCTTCTGACCAATAAATATCCAGAACTGAACAGCATTGTGGGAAGAAAGTGTGTAAGGAATTAATGGTTGTCAGTTTCCAATATGGTGTGTGCTTTTACCTTCAACAACAAGCTTTATGTCTGTGTATTGATCTCTTCCAAGGTCACACCTATAAACACCCTCATCCTCTTTAGTCAGGTGTGATATGAGTAGAGAGAGATTTCCTGGAGAGTGATCATTAGCCAGCTGAAATCTGTGTCTCTCACTGGACACAACATCCCACATTTTTTTGGACATAGTATGTCTCCTCCACTTCAATTGCTTGTGTATGTTGAGGTCAGTGGAGTTGCATGGCAGCAGTATTGAGCCTCCTGCTTGTGCGGTGATAGTTAATCCATCTTCATGGATGATCTCAGTGCTACCTGCACAAACACATATTTGAAGAAACGTTTATGTTTATGTGTTATGACACTAATTTTAGCCTTGGCTTGTTTGTAAATGATAAAAGAAGAGAATATATTCCAAATGCTGTACATGGCACAATGCAACCTTTTCTAGTAGTATAACTTCCTCCCAGAAACATTCTAGTAGGTGAATTGGCTAGGAATCCTGAAAAGGTTTCTCAGGTTTCTTCTGTTCATTTGATTAGGATCTATCCCAGGAACACTACATGCAAATCAGGAATATATCCTAAATGGAAACCCAGTTACATCACAGGACACCATGCATAAAGTTGCCAGTCCACCTACAGGCATGTTTTGGGAGGTGAGAGGAAACTGGAGAACCCAGAGGAAAACATGGAAAAGTCCACACAGACATGAGCCCGAGCTCAGGATCTATATCTAGATCCCAGGTCTAGTTTGGTGAAAACCTTGGCCTGCTGCAGGCACTCAAACGCAGAGTACATCAGGGGCAGGGGGGTACCTGTCTTTTTGAATAATGGCATTTAAGCCACAATAGTCATTGCAGTGTCCCTCAAGTCCCCCTCTTTTTTCTTAACAAAGAAAAGCCCTGCTCTGGTGGGTGATGTGGATGGGGGAATGAATCCCAGGGACAAGGCTTCCTTGATGAATTCCTGGTGATATATGTGGGAACACAAAATGGTGGACAAGCATGCTAGCCTTGGGGTTTGCCCTTAAATCAAACATGCAAAGTCCTACCATCAACTTTGGGCTATGGAAAATGCTTTCTTTCTGAATGAGTCCGCCTTCTAAATAAATCCAATGATCCCTTTAAAGTGGGGCAACGTTACTTCAAAAATCTGAACTCAAACAGAATCTCGCTGTGCAACAAAATAATCTATCAGGCAGAGATTGAGGCAGATCCCTGCTGAATATCAGTCCCTCGATAAAGCTGTCCCGACCTACTCTCAAATTTCTATTCTTTTCTTTTTTTCTCTTTTTGCATACCAACCTGCAGCATGGCAACTTAATGTCCGCACAAAGACCTGTGCCTTTAGTTTGTAAAGAGTGGCAAAAGCGTGTTTGCACAGATTGTACCCCGCGGCCGCTGCCTAACAACCAGGGATGTGCCAGGACCCAGAGGTGCCCATGGCTCTGCCTGAGAGCTGGCTGGTGACATTACACTCCTGGAGCTGTGAGAGGCAATGCCTCTCCAAAAGCATATATGCAGGACAAAGAAAGGACTAAAGAATAAAAACAGAGTTGAACCAAACATATACTTCATATTACCTTTAACAGTGAGACGGATGTCTGTGTAATTCCCGGCTCTAATCTCACATCTGTAAAGTCCCCCATCATATACAGTCAGGTTGGATATGAGTAAAGAGAAATTCCCTGGAGTGGAATTAACCAGCTGTACTCTTTTTCCATTAATACTGCTCCGCATGTTTTTGGACTTATTTATTTGCCTCCACCGGAAACTCGGAGCTGTTGCGTTTATGTCTGTGCAGTAGCAAGGCAGCAGTATGGTGTCAGATACGTTTGCTATGATTTTCAATTCATGTCCATGGTTTACTAAAAGGCAGCCTGCAGAAACATATTGGTGATGTTAGTTTGAACAAGGAAAAAAAGCTAAATGTTTTACTTTACAGTTCACATATCATCAAAATAATAATGCTTTCATCAGTAGGGAGTAAAACCGTTGGTTATAGAAAATTCATGAACGAAAGTGTTACATGATGAGTCACACCGCTTGTCATTTTAACAAGAAACCACGAAGTGGAAAACTACTGTCTGAGCCCTTTCTATAGTATATCGCTGTTTTAAGATTGGTGGATTTAAGTTTAAGATATGCTGGAGTGATTCATGTGGTGTCTAATTCTTCAAACCTAGAGTCATGCATACATTCTGTGTTTGAGGATATTATAAGACTACTGGACTTCTGTACTCCCGACTCATAAATACACAATTTCAAGAAGTTCACACTCACCTTCAGCCACACGAAGTACAATAAAGGGAAGATACACACTCAGCAACATTTCCATTCAAGAAAACAAAGCTAATCTCACACCACCCGCTGAAAACTATACACTAAGCTTTTTAGCAGAATTTCACTAAAACCAACCACCAGGAAGGAAATGTGTCTACTTTCTTATGAAGTTTCTGACAAGAGTGGCGCTGCCTTCTCTGAGTCAGTTTTATTCTGCTTCCTCTTTTTTTTTTTTTTTTTGTTTTTTTAATCACAGCTTCTGTAGCAGATCCTCGGTGTACAAATGCAGGAAATTTACAGTCCTTTCACAAATCATTGTCTTGCCACACGTTGGAATCTTTGTGCATATATACAGTTTTTTTTTTGTCACCAGGGCTTCGGGTGTAAAAAAAATAAAATAAAAATAAATTTCTTTTAGTTACCATGTAGAAGGTTACATGGCATGTAAAAGTTTCTAGTGTCAATACCTTTGCTAAATCACATGAGTGGCATGGCATTTTTAAGTGACTGGTGATTACTGTAAAATACTTTATATATGTGCACTGCATTTTAAAAACAGCATTTGGAAAATAAATAAATAGCTTTGTTAGTTAATATCAGAAAGTTCAAAACTGGTGGTGCAGTGGTTAGCACTGTCGCCTCACAGCAAGAAGGTTCTGGGTTCCATCCCCGGGTCACCCAGGGTGCCTTTCTGTGTGGAGTTTGCATGTTCTCCCCATGCATGCGTGGGTTT
>JAQQZR010000012.1:26127111-26138925 GCA_030068235.1 Notoglanidium macrostoma | reverse complement strand
TCAGAGTTTTTATTATATCTTTTGTTTTCTCACACACACACACACACACACACACACACACACACACACACACACACACACACACACACACCCATACAAACACATTTTGTCCTTCTCCTGTCATTTCTCTTGTCTTATCGAGTGACCTAAATACTATATGCTCGATGCCTGGCTCGACATGCTGTCTCCTCTCCCCCTGTTTTATTCACAGCAAAACAAGAAATTGATTTCCCGTGCAGAGCAGAGAGGAGATGTGAAACTCCACACAGACGCCGCGCTCTCCTACGACGCACTGCGGTCAGCACACAAGCTCTCAGCCACTCAGAACACCATCTGCTTTCAAAAAAGGATACAGCCATGTCTGGGTTCTTTTCACAAGTATATATTATATTTTCCATCTGGGTTGAATTTCTACCACTTCCTGGTTTTACATCCTTCTGCATGGTTTTACTTCCTGGTGACCTCTAAACAACCGATAGTCAATGATTCTGCTTTCCAGGTTTTACTTTATTAGCGACTTTGTATACTGTCGTCTCACATACACAGGGATGGTATCTCTTTCACGTAAGCAAACTTTGATTCTGAGGAATTTAAATAACCTCCAAGTCAGTCATATGTCATATACGCCAGGATTCTGATTTGATTACCGCATTAATATTCACCTCCCATGGTGATGGTGTCAGACACAGCATTTCTCTGCATCTCTGATGTTCTAATCAAGTAGCGACTGTTTTTCTGTATTTAAATAAGATGTCACATACCTAACGTCAGCCCTAATTGCTGTAGAATGAATTTAGAAATGCTGCGAATGATAACTCCTTTAACCTCCAGCAACTTTTATACAAAGCTTTTGTTATAAATATATGCGATTGTTAGAGATTAGATGCATTTTCCGAAACCATGAAAAAAAGTACAGGACTGTTAATACCTTATTATTATTATTATTATTTTATTTACATCCAATACCTAATAATAAATATGTGTTGCTTCTACAGTGAGAATTTGCAAACATGCATATCATACATATATATACTGTTTAGAATTCTTTCTATATTGTTCCATCTCTTTCTCCATCTCTCTATTTCTCTCAGCTTCTTCTGGCCTCTCTTCTTTCTCTCTGAATCTCTCTCTCTCTCTCTCTCTCTGGCTGTCTTTGTCTCCGAGACAGGTGTGTGTTCAGCAGGATACTGTGATCCAGGGAAAACCCACACTAACACCCTGCAGTGTATGAACAGGTAGTAATCAGGAAAAGAACAGCGGGTGCGTGTACTTCTCCTTTGATGTCTGATTTCAGTCATGCCGACCGGCCAACACATATCCTCTTATGGGTTTAAAAATAAAATGCACCAGGAGCTAAAGAAATAAATCGGACCACATGAGGTCAGAGACGCTCTCAGATGTTCTGAAGAATCTGAAAATGTTTCAGGCTTCCAAGCTGTCATTATACGACTTACAATAGTGATACATTTTTTTTAATGCTTCATTATGTATTACAATTTGCAGAAATATGTGATGTTTCGGATTTGCTCTTCTCGTGGAGGTCATATCCATAATTAAACCGAGGGTGCCTAAAGTTTTACACACATTTGTAGAGCAACAGGTATCTATAATGATCAGAATACTAGAACAAGTATAATATTGAGTATTATTCCCACTTGTATGATCTGAAAGTAAAAACAAAAAGAAGGTAAAACGAGTGCTTGTAATTCTAAGAAAAAACTCTCAGAGATTGTAAAGTAGCGAGAAAAAAAGTCACAAATTTATGTTTTGTTTTTTTTTGTCAAGAAACCACACTGCTTCATTTTGCAAGGTTAAATCAATATCACATGGCTGTGCTAGGAGTTCTAGGAAAGGAAGTCTTTCCTCCTTGATTGCACAATAGAAAATAATAAAGCGCTATGAGATTTTCTACTACATTTCCCAGAATACACCGGGAGTGGCCCTAACACACCATCGTCATGCCTCACTGTGGAGTGAGGGGAATAAAACACTTCTGGGTGTGCAGTTATAGGACAATAATCAATTCGGGACAGTAACGGTTCATCCCATTACACCAACATTGATTACTGTTCCTATAACAGCATGACACCAAGTGTTTGATTCTTTATTTATTAACAATACAAGTCATACAAAGTGTATTAAAAACGGCCTTACAGTTACTATAAAATCAAAAAGTGGCCTGAACCACAACTACTAAGGACAAGTCAAAGTCTGTATCCCAACCCAAATATTAACACGCAACAGTGCTGTGAGATTTCTTCTTCTGTTTTTCCTCCACAACACTCTGAAACTGTCTGCATCGTCTGCTTGCTCTCAGCACGCAGAACTGACAGCGGCGAACACGGCCCATCTGCTCTTCCTCACTTGGATCTAATTGCTGCTAGATGTCCAGTGGAAGATCAGACAGGAGACGACGTTGCGCTGTCCAAACAAGCCTCGTGTCATCTTTTCCATGACACGTCTGAGCAGCGTGTGTAAGGAAGCGAGACCATGCTGCATTTGAAGCGATTTGCTAAAGATGGAGAACTGGCAGTTCCAATGTTCTCATCTCTCAGCACCTCATTTCACTCTAACGGAGAGTGAATGAATCATACGTACACCACAGAGCTTCATGTAGCTACACAGGCTGCGTGACTTGAGTTTAGATGAGAAATACAAAGACTTCTGAATACTTTTGTGCCTCTATTCCAAATGATCCTGTATACAGTGTTACATCCTCCACCATTCAAGTTCAACAAAATAGACTTCAAGTTATAATCATAATGAATTCAGAAATAACTCTGATGCCTATATTTAGAACTTGCTCATAATCTCATACGTTCCTGGTTACACAATCGCAATTTTTGACTATATAGTTACACTTATTGAAAGGGAATGATTTCTAATCTTACTATCCGGCGTCACCGAGATGAGGACGGGTTGCTTTTTGAGTCTGGTTCCTCTCAAAGATTCCTCCTCATGATTTCTCAGGGAGTTTTTCCTTGCCACTGTTGCCTCTGGCACGCTCATTGGAGATTTAAAATGTATATCCTTTTAAAAAGTTGCTTTGTCCATTGTTTAAACTGCTATACAAATAAAATAGAAAATGATGTCCAGTCTTACATTCCTTGCTCGCCTGACTACATAGCTTCCATAACAAATCTTTTCTAGTAGTTACATATAAGGTTACAATTACAGATGTGATATTTTAGGAAAGTAATCAATAACATAGTGATTGTCATGATATGCAGATTGAAACTGGATAAACCAATGATAGGCTAGAAGGCTAACGGCTGGGCGATCCCAGTTTTGTAGCATTATAGCTAGCTAGTTTTCTCCCCCCTTGATTTTCTCCCAAATTTATTCACCTGCCAATTCCCACCATATCACATGCCAGCTAGCAACAGGAAAGAGTGAAAGCTAACACGTGCTTCCTCCAAGACAAGCAAAGCCAGCTAACTGCATCTTTTCAAACATCTTGCACAAAGCAGCGTGACACATTTGGAGAATGGAGGAATGTGAAACCCTATTCTGTATACATGAGCTAAACAGATGCCCATGATTAACTAGTTTCAATGTGATTGACAAGGGGTGAAAGTGTCACCGTCCCGCCCACTCATAAACAGTGTGGCCAATTTTTACTCCCTTGGCAAGTGTGAACTCGTCTGTTCTCTGAGGAATAAGTCCAGGCTAGTTTCTAATTCAGAAAAAAACCCTGCAACCCTGTGAAGTGTCACCCATTTTCAGAAAGGGTGAAATGAACATTACGTCCCATTTCTCTGGAAGGTCAAGAAGTGCTTCAGTCATTAGCTCGTGAGCAACTTTTCCCATTTTGACTGAGGTGCTAGCATATCCTGTTAGCATAGCCGCTAGTACAAGCCAGACGCTACGTGCCTAATGAACCAATGGAAAAGAGGAATGGGGAGAAAATGAGATTTACACTCCAGCACACACACATACACACACTGTTACACACTGCTCATTCAGGCTTTTTACACAACTCTGAATTACAGACCTACAGCACTGAAACACTTTCTCTCACTCTTTTCCTGAAAATATTCAGTCCTCACCGTTTACCGCAGCGTATAAATAAATACAGCGGTGCTAATAGGAAATGTAAAAACTTTGAGAATACTATTTATACCCCAGTGCTCATTTTTGATTGGTCAGAAGGTTATTTAACTGGTTAAAGTTACAGTGATGCATTGATTAAACGCTAAGTGTTTTAATATTAACTTGAAGAGAGAAAAAAAGAAAGAATAACCTGTTTATAGCAGTTATAATTGAAGAGATAAGTGTTTTGTGGACAACATTAAATGCAACTATAATTGGATAAAATGTATGACGTGTTGTTCGTTAATAAGGCAGATTTCTGTAGTAGAAGATTTGGGAGGTGCTGGTATAGGAAAATGAGGTAAAAGTAGCTCCACTTCATCACACAACCCTTGCCATTGATTATTTTACCATAACAGCATGCCGTGTCATATGCGATTATATTGTAGTATAAAGTATAACTAATCATAGGACATAAATTGCACCACTAATGTCAGCTTCAAAGTCCTTAAAGACATCATTCAAGTCTTGGGTAAAGCACTGGTTTCATGTTTTCCCTTATTTACTTCTCATTCTACACCTCAGTGCTTCATCTGACATTAGAAGTAAATCAACCGTAACAAAAAACAAGGACCTTCACATGTTCAATAACTCAGAGTGGCAGTGTATAATTAGAGTGATTATTACCGAAACTCTGCGTACTGATCAATACAGGAGATAAAGTTTTGCTACTCCGCAAACAACCCGAACTATTTTTTTCAATGCCCAGTTACAGAGTAAACCTCTAGATGGCATCATTAGCTCCCAGATCACAGCACGAACACCAATCGTATTATACTCTACCCCAGATCATGAGGATATTACCAAACACAGGCTTTGAATTTTTTAGCATTTGTCAGGGATTTAACTGGAGACAGTGTAAATATTAATGCTACACTGAAGGTCGCCTTAAAAAATAATTTATATGTATTTTATTTATAAATAATGGAAATGAAATGATTAGTGTAGTCTTGACAAAAAAAAAAAAACCTGCCAAGGACAGAAATCTACTGTTTATAAGCAGTTGATTAAAAAAAAACATGTATTAATAATCAGAAGACAGTAATGGCGTTCCTAACAATGTATGATTATGCTCAGATATGCAGATATACAGATAAGTAAAGATATATTTTTTTGGTCAGCAATTAATCACCTGCTGCATCATCATGTTTAGTCGGTAGAAGTAAATACATATAGCTAAATAAATAAATAAAGGAATAAAACACCTGCAGGTTTAGAACAGCACATCCTGCTACGTTTTTCCCCCCACTAATGCCACTGCAATTCAGCAGTGATATGTTTTATTTATTTTAAATATCATACTTTCTATTTACACGAGACAGGTTGGTTCCTGTTAACATTTACGTTATAACTATTGTTCGTTTATATTCACTCAAAAACACAACCTCTGTCCTGAAGACTTTATCATGGTCAAAAACAGTTACAAAGTGCGGATACTACAGTCTCCTTACAGAAAGCTTTCACCATAGCAATGATATTTTGTTAAATAACAAGACATTTATAATTTGTGTATTATAAGTCTTGGATGCCATGTAGCATAATTTACTGCTATTATAACTAATAAGAATAAGTTAATTAATGTAAACCATGCTTTTTCTTACAGACAGTACTACTGTCTGAGCTGCTGTTATAGTACATTACATCTGGAACTTCTGACCAATCAGATTTGAGAATTTTATATCACAGAGCTGTGGTATTAACTGATTTAGAAAATACTTACTCTTTTTCTGTGCTTTTTTAACCCTTGGTTTCTATTATAAGTTTATTAAACCAAATATTAGTTAAAAAGTTATTTGCATACTAAAAACTAATTAGGCGATTAGCTTAAAAAGCGATTAAATGTAGAATCCTGAAAGAAACAAATAGTTTCAAATGAAGTGATGATCCGTTTTAGAAATACAAAGAATTTGTGAATCTTTTTTTTTTTTAAGTGTGAATGGTTTATAAGGTAGGAGAAGAAAAACATCCATCAATCATGTACTAAAATGTCATTCAGAAATAATATCTTTTCTGCACATTTTCACCTAAATAAACCTGCAATTCATACCTACTGTATTTGACAATATTTTTCTCATTGCGTTTTTACAAAATGTTTAATTCAATTAAACAATAATCGGGTTTTTAGTTTTTTCGCCTTTTCGTTTGGTGTCGTTCTGCACCATTTGGCCTTCCATAGCGACGTTTTTGTCCCGATTGGCGCACCATAGCGCTTCTCCTCAGATGATGCTGAGGCAGTTTCGCTCGCGCTCAGAGTCAGACTCGGCTTCATCCGCGCGCTCGTGTCACTGAGGCGGACAACGTGGATAACGTGTCAATAAAACAAAACCGTGTGAAAGGATTCGAGAGTTTTAACGCCATTTCCATTTCGTTGTTTTATTTATTTTTTTTTCTTCCCTCGTGCGGATTAAGAACGGGCCGCGCAGTGACACTGAGGAAAGCGGGCTGCTCAGGTGTCGGCGCCGTTAAACAAACTTTCTGGCTAAAAGTGTTCAACGCGCGCGTGTTCAAGAGCGCGCGGAGGCACTGATATCAGACCTGACAGAGACTTCCGGTGAAGCTGACAGGAATCTTGGCGGGAAATAAAAAAAAAAAAAAAAAAGAAAGAGCGCGAGGGACCAAGTTTCATTCAGAGCTAAATGAAGTTTTATTTTATCCTCCTTGACAAGATGGCTGTTTTCACCAAATATGGATCATTCTGACTAAAAAAAAAAACCCTTAAAGCCTTAAAATGTTATTTTAAAGTTTTAATTTGACTGTTTTTTTTTTTTATAGTGAAGTAATATTTTTATGCTGTTACAGAACTGGAAAGAGGTCCAAGTCTGCTCGGATATCGGTGACGAAGGTAAACAGATGTCATGGTAAGGTAAACAGCAACGACGACAGGACTGGGTTAATTCCTCATCCTGGTAAGAATGAACAGTACATTTGACTGTTTGGTTTTGAAAATGTGTTCGATGAGAGTACCGGATTAGACGTGGGCTTTGATCGGATGTATGGAAGATGCCATGCTTCTCGGGATTGATATGGGGATGACACTCGGCATGTGAAAACCGAAGCAACCCCAGGACACACGCAAGACCTTACATTATTTCTGTTGTGAAAAAAGTGACCCAGATGTCTTGGGAACATGAATGGGGTTCTGTCTGGATTACGGCGCTGTTAAAGTCACCACTTTTTCCATCAGGGAATAATATTTTATGTCATTTAATGGCTAAAATATCAGTCTGACTGACTTCATGAAGAAAATGCTCCATCTTGCTCTAAATGACGTATGGATCTTCTCGACCGAAGCTGAAGGTTGGTTAACGTCACGTGCGCTCGAACAGGTGCGCCACTGCCTCTCCCGCCGCTCAACTTTCTCTGCTCTTTCAAAGAATTTCACACACCGTTTCATGCAATTTCCATCACCTTTGTTACTGTGTCACTTCTCAGCTGCAAGCCGCAATCGGGATACGGCGCCTTGCAGGTTTATTTCACGCATGAGCTGAAATTTCGTTGCTTTATCCTCTTCATAATTTCCATAAAAACACATTTCATTTGATGCTATTCTCAAAAAGGAAAGTAAATCACTCTTGATGTGTCCAAGTAAATCATAAAAAGAGTTAAAGTCTCCGTCCAGCATTCCCAGTGTTGATTTAGGACCTATACTGAATTTTTATGTGAAGCTGTACACTAAAAGACGATAACTCTATGCCGTAAGAGTTATTTCAGCGCTATAGGTGATAATGCAGCACAGGGATGTCTGCCGTGTATTTGCCATGTGTCTACGTGTGTAAATGTTATGCACAGAACTAGTGAAGTCAATTTACCTCAGGACTCAAAATAGTGCATGCAGATCATCTGACGAACACATTTTGTAGATAAGCTGTCAAAATTAGCCTTTCTTGGTTTTGGGCTAATCTGTGTGTGTATGCGTCTGCTCACAGCGGCCCATACGCTGGCGCTATGCTCTAGCGCCAATATGAGAGTCTTCGTGGCGCGTTGAGCTTCTCCGTGCCAGTCCACATGCAGGCCAAGAAGCGCTACGTGCTAGCGTTGGCGGCAGCTTGCGCCATGCTGCTTGCCTACATCTGCACTCTACACACCACCGAGCTCCAGACGCAGAGTGACGAGACGCATTTCCACTCCTTTCTTCAGCATGCCCAGCAGCCATACCTGTATCTGGAGGAAGTGGAACCAGAAGAGTACGGACCGCTGGTGTTGCTGCGACGCGAGATCCAAAACAACATGTACAAGAGCCGCCGCTGTCGCATGGACACGTGCTTTGATTTCGGTCGGTGTCAGGGTGCCTTCCGTGTTTATGTATACCCTCCAGGCACAAGCACGGTCACTGGAATTTCCGAGAATTACCGGAAAGTTCTGGCAGCCATAGAGGACTCGCGGTTCTACACGAGTGATCCAAGTGAGGCGTGCCTTTTCGTGCTCAGTGTGGACACGCTGGACCGGGACAGGCTCTCACCACAATATGTGCAGGATGTTAGAACTCAGATCCAGAACCTTCCACTGTGGAATGATGGCAGGAACCACTTAATTTTTAACCTGTACTCTGGGACGTGGCCCGACTATGCTGAGGATTTAGGTTTTGATGTAGGCCAGGCCATGTTGGCCAAGGCCAGCGTGGATGTGCAGAACTTCAGGTCCCATTTTGACGTGTCCATACCTCTTTTTTCCAAAGACCACCCCCAGAAAGGTGGGGAGAAAGGTTATTTGACATCCAACAATGTCCCGCCTGCACGGAAATACCTTTTGGTGTTCAAGGGGAAGAGGTACCTTACAGGAATTGGTTCAGAAACCAGGAACGCTTTGTATCACATACATAATGGGGAAGATATGATTTTGTTGACCACCTGCAAGCACGGGAAAGACTGGGAGAAGCACAAAGACTCCAGGTGTGACCAGGACAATGAAGAATACTCAAAGTAAGTCCACCGCTTTTATCACACTGCTATTGACCCAAGCCCGGTTGCCAAGGTTGATCACGTTTCGTTCAGAAAAAAATGAGCAGGGAAAAAAACGAACAAATGTTTGCGGTCCTTGTGCTGCAGTTATCATGAAACATCAGACACATCCCTTTGGTATGCGAAAACAATCCTGAGAAAGGAATAATGTTTCACTTCGCCGTCATGGAAAAGACCTTGGGTGGTAATGAGTGTCGCGTCACAGAGAGAGCTAAAACGATGAGGGAAAAGCTGTAAAAGATGGAACCGCTTTAAGCAGAAATTACTGCTGTGATTTATGATATGTGGTGGTAACAAGGCATGCCTCAATTTAGGCAACATATGTTCACACAGTTCTGCCTTTTTGTCGCTCAAACTCTTCGTCCTGGTGTTTTCCGTCCTTGGGTAAGTCTGAGAAAGCTTCAGCTGTTAACTGAACATAGCGCGTCAGCATCAAAGCTGAATTAAGACGCATCGCTTTTGTTACGCCTTACAAAACACATTCTCCCACTCATACACGGACACTCAATGAGGAGTACCGTAATCTCAGTAATCCATTGCGGATGAGTGGAATGGCGTGTTTGCTTTAGTGCCCCATGGGAAGAGTCGGCCTTCATTGTCCAGGGCTCTTCACATTATATGTGTCTCACACGCCTTCCTCGCTCCCGAAAGGGTACACCACACACTAATTAGCAAGACTAATTATCAAACCAGTATTTCTCAGTCTACCTGCCCTGAAGGAGCTGTTTGTTGCCCATCAAAGCCCTTTATAAACGAAGCCAGCGAGCAAAATTCACATCGGTTCATTCTAAACTTGCAGTCGAGCAAGATATCTTTTTTTTTTTTTTTTTATCTCTTAACAGTTCTTTTAGATATAAAATCCTTTGTAACCAGCAAAAAAAAAAAGTTGCAGGATTCTTCTTAGTATTGTTAAGGAATTCCTCAGAGGGAAATGCTGAAGCGTGTACTAATGTAATTAACAACAACCGAAGCTCTCCATCAATTCATAAGGAAGAAATTTGTGAGGGATAGTACTGAAACATGTTGCACGCAAGGAGTAGGATGACCAGGTGTTGCCATTTTAAAGAAATATATGATGTTACAGAAACTAGTACAGGATACTCAGACAAGCTCGCCAGACAAAACGAAGTTATGTCCGGCGATGGCTGGATTCACCATTGGTGGGGAGCTTATATGCACTTTTTGTGGTTCATATCCAAGAACTGTGAAAGTCTGTGTTTGCTTTTTTCCGCCATGTCGGATGATGGCGCACAGGAGTACTGGGACACTGACTTGCAAAAGCACCTGACCTTAAAACTTATTCAGTAAAAACGTGGGCAGAAATTGACCGGAACGTTCTGAAGTATAATAAGCAAGGATTTTCGTGAAGGAACGACACGTGAATCATTTTTCGTCAAGGGAAGTGCATGTGAAAATCAGCACAGTTGGAAAATCTTCAAAATCTTCATTTTTAAACGATCTTAAAACTGTAGTCATTTGAACTTCTTGGTTCTGGACGCCGCTGTAGGAGCAATTGGACTGTACAGTAGTGAACAGTGCGCTGCCCAGGCCTGTGCTGTGTTCCACACAGAGTCTGGTTACTTCCAGTCTAGTGCACATAGCGTGATCATTCTGCCTAGTTATGAGTGTCACTATTTTGTGACATGAAAATACCCGTTCCAGTCGAAGGAGTGCAAATGCATTTAATTACCAGCTTCCCGGTGTGCAGATACCAGAACGTCTTATTACCGTTTACCCACTATTAGGAAAAAATAAACAAGTGTTCAATCAAATTCCTAAACCTTTGTCGTTAAAGACATTTCCAGATTTACTCTAAATGAATGGTTTATTAAAAGCAAGTGCACTTTTTGGGGAAAGACTTTAAGTTACTGTAAGCCAGGATTAATCTTATAGCTGAATATCATCAATCGTAAGATAAATATATGTGATTAATTAGAGTGATTCAGATCTAGAATTCATTTCCAATAAAATGAAAAGTTCACTACCTATTTCTTATCCATTTCACCAAAATGCTAATCCAGGGCGTTCGAAGCCAGTGTGTGATTACCATACCACGTGTGTACAATGCTTTACATACGAATGGTAAATTCGTCCTAGACATAAATCGCATGGCAAAAGTTTGGCAGAAACCGAAAACCAGCCCAACATTGAAGCATGGAGGTGGGAGCATCATGTTGCGAGTTAGCATTCACCTGCTTTCTTCCTAATGCTCTCTAAGCAGAAATGCAATCAGTCAACGCTTGTGCAAAACACTGTATAATTAAAAAAAGCTTTTATTTCAGCATGTGGAGAAAATACCACCAACTACACTTAAAAAAAGGTATGAAAGGACCGAGGCAGCGGACCCGATCATGTATAAATCATAGACGATGGTGCTAATTGAGTCAGCATCAGGTGATCATTCCAATTAACCCAGAGTTTTCTTACTCCATGCCCTGGACAATAAAGCACATAAATAACCTTCATTTTGTATTAGAGGGCTATAAGCATGCTCTAATAGGGGAATACTCATCTGTAGTTTAAGTGGAGTAATATATGATCCGCTAGCCTGCAAATTAAAGCCTGAGGTCTTGGCCAGCACACACTTACAGTTTAAATAAATTGGAAAGGATTTCAAAGTGGCGGTGCGGTCAATAATTGGCGCTCTGTTAAATTAAGTAGGAGCTCAGAGCCAGAGGAAGAGAGCATTCCTTAAACACACACACACACACACACACACACACACACACACACACACACACACACACACACACACACACACACA
>JAQQZR010000012.1:26086907-26114849 GCA_030068235.1 Notoglanidium macrostoma | reverse complement strand
CATAGTTTTGATGTATTCAGTAATGTTTTACAACGTAGAAAGCAAAACAAATAAAGAAAAACCTATGAAAAAGAGTAGGTGTGGCCAAACTTTTGACTGGTAGTGTATTTAACATTGAGAATTAATGAGCCATTATTCCACAGCAATTTCCCAAAGAAAGTCATTCATCGTTATGGAACAAGTTACCTCCTGTTATAATTATGGAATCTGTTGTTACTTCCATTATAGTAGCTATAAACAGCTGCTCCTTATCTAGCCTCTCTCTAAATAAGACAAATTAGCAAAACTTGCCATTGTACAGAGAAACCTTAAAGCGTAAACTTCTCTAAAGGTCAGAAAATGGTCAGAAAAGTTACAGCGTTACATCTTACAAAGTGCTGACAATGGAGACTCCTTCCATAAAGTTAAACGTCTCCTTCCAGGAAACTTCACCACATGGCCGTGGCCTCAATTTCTTTGCAGCTACCAAAATATGATTTGACTATCAAGAAACATGCTGAACTATATGCTAAGCTATTGAGCAGGCTAATAAAAAAGTAGCTTGATATTGGTACAAGTTTCATTCTGTGGAATAGAATGGATTCAAGCCCAATGGAAAGCATCGAGCGAGTTTTTCCTAATTGTCGTGAAGTGGTGGAGATGGAAACTGAGTGTAAAAGGCATCCCGGCTAATCATTTCCGTTCCGGGAACTTTATCTTTTGGTTACTTGTTTGGTTGTCCTGTGGTCTGCCAGGAACGTTTTTTTAACGTAACTCTAACATTGGTTTTGGGTTGCATGTTTGGTTTACGGAATGTTCTCGCAACGTTCTCCTGACGTTTGTAATGTTGGAACCTTTGGAGAACGTTCCCCGTTTGGTTGTATTAATGTTCTCCAACACCAACCTGGAGAGAACATTCTCGAAATGTTTGCGGAAGGTTTTTAACCATGGGAGAACCAGAAGCTAACGTTAGTCGAACGTTCCGTGTTGACCGGGATGTCCGAATAAAAACATTATGAATATTGCGTAGCTTCATGAGCAGGTACCCGACGCAGACCCGAAACGAATTATCGACACTCAAGAGAACAATTCTATTTTTTTTTCAATCTTTTCGCAATTATTATCTTTTCACATTAATCAAGTTTTTTTTCCAGGAATTTCCTAATCAATATCGCGCAAGCCTAGTGTGGAAACACATCATATTATTTCTCATTCAGTCATAACACTGTAGTAAAATTCCTGCCTGCATTTTTAGGTCAATATGCCCTTAAAGAATCTGATGACACAGTAGATTGTTAGATAATTGTGTGTGTGTGTGTGTGTGTGTGTGTGTGTGTGTTGTAACAGATGGCGAGCAGTGTGTTTAGAGGCGCTCCAAATAACAGCGCTGAAAACAAGGCCCAGCTGGAGGAGTACATGCAACTAGACAGTCACAGAACAAAGTCGCCATGTCTGTCTCTCACACACACACACACACACACACACACACAAGCTGTAATGATATGGACTGAAAGTCTTATTACATTGTGAAGCTGTAACATTCCTGGTTTAAGATCAACCTGCGTTATTATGATAATATTTTCATTTCTCTGTTGGATTGTCTGAATGCCATCTAGTCACGAAACACGATAAACCACTGGTTCGGTTATATTCACAGGTTGAAAAAGTGCCCACTCATATTTTTAAATAAACCCTCTGGTAAAAGCTGAAGTGCAGTTTGAAATTTTTCACTCAAGGTAAAGCAGAAGTACAAACCCTGAGATTTAGAAAGAATGAAAGTAAATGTACAAGAACCGTAAAAGAAAAAAACAATCGCCTGATTTTAGTCGACGGTAAATGAAGGCCTCTTTCACCAAAAAAACATGGCTGAGAAAAATAGCTAATAGCTACAAAAAAATTGCTAAGGCTAGCTGACAACAGCTTTAGTTCTAAATCTCTCACATGAGCTAAGGCTAGCTAGCACCAGGTTTATTCCTAGCCTCACATATTAGCTAAGACAGGCTAACAACAGCTTTGCTCCAAATCTCTCACGTTAGCTAAAGCTAGCTAACAACAGCTTCGTTCCTAAATCTCACACGTTAGCTAAAGCTAGCTAACAACAGCTTCGTTCCTAAATCTCTCACGTTAGCTAAAGTCAGCTAACAACAGCTTCGTTCCTAAATCTCTCACGTTAGCTAAAGCTAGCGAACAACAGCTTCATTCCTAAATCGCTCACGTTAGCTAAAGTCAGCTAACAGCACTGTTATTCTTAATTGCTCACATTTGCGAGCATGATAATAACTCTGGCCATACAGACAAGCTGAATGCTAATCCCTAGCTTGATGAACACAAAATGTACGTAGCAGCAGGTTAAAACTTAAAGTTTTGCTTTGCTAGTCCATAAAACCGGACTAGCAAAAAAAAAAACGTCACCTGGTAACTTTCAGCTGTCGAGTGTGTGCTCGGTCTCTTGCTCCTGCACAGGATCGGACCTCGGCGTGGCTTTCTGCTGTTGTAGCTCATTCACCTCAGGAGTCCTGCATGTTCGGAGACGCTTTTCTGCTCGTCACGGTTGTTAAGAGTGACTATTTGAGTGCAAGGGATTGCACTGGATGCGTTTTTCTTGTTGGTGTTTTTCCGTACTATTCTGTGTAAACACTAGAGAGTTGTTGTGTGTGTGAAAATCCCAGACTTCCAGGCTGTTTCCAGGCAATGTGAAGAACCGGCACCATGAGCCATGCCACAGTCAAAGTCACTGCTAATGCTTTCTCATACTGCGCTGCATCATGCCTCCAGCTACTACACACTCTCCCTGCGGCCGTGCGCGCGCGCGCGTGTGTGCGCGCGTGTGTCTACTTTCGTCTGCAACAGTGTTCTCGGTCACATCTGTTTTCAGCCATCGCATATTCATTCACTATTTATATCACCATTATACCTCAGCGCTGTTGAATTCTCCAGTCTAATTGGTCAGAAGGTGTTCTGATATTTGTTCATGTGCTCCACACACACACACACACACACACACGCGCACACACACATGCGCACACACACATGCACACACACCTGAGAGGAAAGGTAATTAGGCACGATGATTCCATGCTTCTGTCTGTAAGTGTGTGTGAGTGAATAAAGAACAGATTAAGAAGAACGTCTTCGTCTTTCTTTCTTTCGTTCTTTCTTTCTTTCTCAACACACATGCAGGTGATTTTGCCACAAAGACATTCTTTAAAAGATATTTGACAGAAAGATATTTTCTAACAAAGAACATTCTGTGAAAATTCTGTCTGAGGCTGACAAACTCACAACCATCACAACAGGAGACATCCAGGAAGTGTCCGAAACGCTCTCCATCCGTCCATGATTTATCCCAGCGATGATTAGAGGCTACACTTGAAAACCAGAAACTCAGTGAAACACATCACACACACACACACACACATATATACACTAGTCACACACGAACCCAGCACCTCGCTGTGCAACAGCTTCACTTGAAGAAGTCTATGTTGTGTGTCATCTTGTTTCTGACACACACACGCACACGCACACGCACACGCACACACCATGTGTCCTTTCATATTTCAGTTGCGGTGCAGGCTGTTCCGCAGTTTTTCGCCACGTGTATCTTCCTTTTGCTTGAAAACCAAATCAGTCACAGCATGGAAGAAGGAAGCGTTGCGTTTTCATTAACACTCCTTCCTCGCCAGGAACAAACCGTTCGAGCGATTTTTCAGGTGGAGAAACAGAAATGCTGTGAAACATAATTAATGCTTTATCTTTGCATCATGTGTTTTCTTTCTCTCTTAACTTAACTTGTATATGTACTGCACATACCGGGCATACACGAGATATTTCCTCATGTCGGAACGCCGTATAGATCACCATGGCTGAGTGGGAATTGTGGAGAAAGGAAAAGAAACTTTGAACTTCTGCAACCGTAAACGAAATATAAGAAGTACCACACATTGTGTACAACTCACCAATTCTGCTTGTGTGTGTGTGTGTGTGAGTGTGTGTGTGTGTGTGTGTGTGTGTGTGTGTGTGTGTGAGTGTGTGTGTGTGTGTTATTTTTCGGGTGGTATTAGGGTGCAATAAAACAGTATGAAAATAAACAACAACAACATTTGACAAAAAAAGTAGTGCGGAGTAAAATATGTAACGTGCAGCAGACGAGCTAATTAAGAGGAAACAATGAACAGGTGCTACTAATAAGCTAGCAAGTCAGGTGCCAAGAACAGGAAGCGCAGACCATATTAGGAAATGGCGCGCCGAAATGGCAGCAGGACACGGCACGGACAGAATCAAAGAGAAATGTCAAAGTACGATAACGCTCTAGGAGTGTTGTTATAGGAAAATAATCAACAATGGGGTGTTTTGCCGAGTCAGCGTTACTGGTAGCACCCCGAACAGCGTGCTTTTGCCAACGAATACGGTTTTAATGACTTACCCAAGGACACGTCAAACATCTGATCCTTTTATGGTTACATTCAAGGTACTGTCACCTTCTGAGCATCGAGCATGCGCAAAGCGCTATGGTATAGACTGCGATAAAATAGTAATGGGAACTTAATCTGGGCGCATGTTTAGTGGCAAGTAAATCCAAGAGATTTTACGCATTTAATTAAACGAGCGTAATAAAGTTTACCGAAGTGCCTTCGGCTTGTTGCTCGCGATCAGAGCTGAATGCTCATTACACTGATTTGTTGTTGGTGTGAGGACACTGAAGACGCTCGTGAGTGAAGCTGATGCGTTCTCTGGGAGTACTTAACACGCCGTGTGTGTGTGTGTGTGTGTGTGTGTGTGTGTGAGACGCAATGAGAGGACATGCCTCTTCCATCTGCTGAGTGGATCTTCTGATGATCTTCCCAGCTGTCTTTCTCTCCCTGTTCCTTACTGTCTTGCTTTTTTTCTCTCACATAGACATACATTTTGTAACTTGTAGTCATGTAGCACACTTCTGGGAATGGGAATGGGAATGGGAATGGAACAACCAACCAGGAATTCCGTTCATGTCTTTTCTAGACATCCCGAGTTCACACTTTCTTCTTCGGCGTGCAGGTGAATCTCTACGCTTTACAAGTACGTGTGTGTGTGTGTGAGTACTTCTCTAAACGAGGTCAAACGCTTTACTTATTCAACAGCGCCGCTGTAGGAGTTGTCTCAGCGACGGTGTGTATATCTGTCAGAGGTTGCGTTAGCGGTTAGCGAGCAAGGTGGCCTAAATCACAGCGACACAACCTTTAAAACTTTCATGAGGAGACATTCACTAAACGTGAAGCCTAACCATTCAAGTAACACACACACACACACACACACACTTTTTATAATGAATACCATGGCAGAGTCACATCCGCGATGTTCTCTCTTCTTACTACAGTCTAGGACGCATTTGTATTCTATTATTTATTAACAGAATGTGAAACTGTTCAGGAGATACGTTGGGAAATCTAACATGATATCTGAGGCCGACGTGTTCAGTTCAGCTCACTCAGAAATATTTTATCTGAAAAGTGCTCGAATGCCTGCAAGAGCTGAAGGGGAAGGAGAAAATAGTTACATAACAGAAACAGCGAAACCTATAAAACACCTTTACATGAATAAGGAAGTCAAATACTGAGGAATGAAGATGGAGGAAAATACATTTAAAATAGATAAATAAACATGTCATCATGGGCAAATTATTTATAGAATAATCTATTCAACTTTTTATATGAATAAAATATAATAACATTTATAATAAATCAATTAATTAAGCAATCAATCAATATGCAAGCAAATAAAATTAGCGAAAAAAAACAACAAACATAAATAAATATCTACTGAGCAGCGAAGGGATCTGTTCAAATGTATTACATGCAAGGAGCACGAAAATACGGAAATAAAGCAATTAAAGATAGATAGATAGATAGATAGATTAAATGTTTCCCTGCTACTGAGGCAGACAGAACAGGAAATCTTTTTTGAAAGAAAGAAAGAAAGAAAGAACGAGATGAAGAGCTAAAAAAATATATTTTCTTTCTCCACTGTTGACTTGCAGTGAGCAGGTAATTATATTGAAAAAGGTAAATCAATTAATTAAAAAAAAATTTAAATGAGAAAGGGCATGTGAATAAATAAATAAATAAATAAATAACTCCCTTTATAAATAAATACATATACAAGTAAGTAAGTAAGTAAATAAATAAATAAATAATCTATTCTTGAGGGCGCTGAAAATGCAATAATTTGTTTCGATGCACTAAGAGGGAAATATATCGGAAACAAGCAAGCAAGTAATAAAACAAATAATAAGCAATAAAACAAATTAATAAAAAATAAATAAATAAATAAATAAATAAATAAATGATTAATCTACAATAGAAAACAAAACCACTGCATCTAAACAGTACCTAATAAAATGCAAGGGCCTCTAAAACAACCACAGAAACATTTACACATAAATAAGTAAATGAATAAAGACATTTTAAAAATGCAACAGTAGAAAACGAGTGTAAGAATTCTGAAAAAACAAACAAATAACTATAAAAATGAGCAAATAAGCAAACAAACAATTGAACGAATATCTTGTTACTATAGAAACTATAGAATGAGGGTATTATAGCGAGTTTGCTAAGATGGCTGTGATCTGGAGCTGCACGTCTGTCAGAGCTGCTGTTACAGAGAGAGCTTGACTCTTCTCACTGCTCCGTCTGTCTGATGTGTTTCCGTCTGTCCCGGTTTGGACTCAGGCCACGACACACAGCGAGGTGAAGTTTGGATAGCGCTGCAGAGGAGGCGCGGCGGACATCAGAATGACGAGCAGGGTTATGAATTCACTCGCTCCGTTTCACTCCGAGGCTTTTTCCCAACTCTTTGTTTCTTTCTTTCTTTCTTTCTGTCCCTCGTTCACGCACTCCGTGGGCAGTTGTGAAGCTGTCAGGACTGCGAGCTGGAGGATTGTGGGTAATGAGAGGAGATGACAGGAGGGATGTTTGGAGAGAGACAGACAGAGAGAGAGAGAGAGAGAGAGAGAAAGAGAGAGAGTTCCAGCTTAACGGTTCAGTGTCAGATCTTTGGCCTGGAGTTTACAGCCTCTGTCTAGACGCCGTCTCTCACTCTCTCTTTCTCTCTTCCTCTCCCTCTTTCTGTCTAATCTGTCTTTCTCTTGACTTCTTCATGTTTTTTTCCCCCAGCTCTCCTCGTGCTCTTATGTACACTCCTACACTCATTCACTCCCACACAGAACGTTCAAAAATTCTCCATGAAGCAAGAAGAGCTACGCAGATTAATGAGACTGTTTTTCCACAAGCAACTACAATTAAAGAGCAGAGCAGGATCCAGAAAGGCACATTTTTAACGCCATTTTATTATTTTTGGGGCTGAAGTGATTCGCGAGCTGTTGGGAGAGTTTATATGCAGCTTTTGAGGCATGTAATAATTCCCTCAATTCATCATATTATTTGGTTCATGACTCGATTTTTTCCCGCAATATTGTCGAAAAAGAAATTAATTAACAACATTTTATTCTAAATATATGGGGAAATATATAATAGCCTATTAACTGGAACCTTTTAAGCTAAAACCTTTTCTAAATTAACATTTGTGAAGCTTGTGTGTTTCGCTTACTAAAGATCCTACAAATGCGCAAATAAAAAAAATCACTGAAAAAGTAGCTCAATTTGCATTAAGCACCTCAGAATATCAGCTATTGCGATGCTCGCCTTGAAATTCCCGCCCACTGCGTTTGATTGACAGTTCTAAATGATTGGCAGTTAAAAAATGATCGGATTTGCTAAGATGTTCCCTACTTGACCAAGGATCAGTTGCAGTCACCACTTTTTCAACATGTCTAATCGTAGCAGTTAAAGCAGTGCATTTAAATTTTGGCACCCCATCGTCCAAAGCTGTGAACAAAATGCAAGCATCATGTGCGAAACGTATCAGCGAGAACAAGTTCTGCCAGAATGATTTACTGTTATTATCATTTGATTTTGAATGTGGAAATCCAGAAAATGCGACCATGCTTCCGAAATTGGATGAAATGTTCTGACATGACCAGCACGACGCCGTGTTGGCGTAGCTACAGTGCCGATGTATCTGAGAAAGTTGCTGGGTTTCTGTGCTGAGATCAGAACGGTCAGAAAGATTGCGAGGTCATGTGACAGCGAGTTCACGAAGCAGAGCCGTGAACTCGCGTCACCTTCTTCTGCTGGGACTTGGTAGAACAGAGTCATTTTGAGGATACATTTTTTTATTCAGCGGTGTGTGTGTGTGTGTGTGTGTGTGTGTGTGCGTGTGTGTTACCTCATCAGTATTAATGTGTGTTTAAATGCACCGGACGGCCCAGCTGATGAAGTCCGGTCGTTTCACATTCATCACAAAAGTAAATAGCTGTCTCAGAGGGCATTGCCATGTATCGATTCTGAGTGTGTACATGAGTGTGTGTGTGTGTGTGTGTGTTTACCTGTGTGTGTATTGATTGTTGTGGTTGGGTTCTGAGCGAGGTAGTCTAAAGGAAGGAGTGAAAAGGCCAGCATAGTGAGGAAGAGGGAATGACCATCAGAATATGAAGGGGATTGGATCTGAGATGAAAGAGGTGTCAAAAAATACGAAACGCCAATACGAAGTGCTGTCGCTGACGTATGAGAAACGTTGTTTGGAATGCTTTTGGAATGGGAAAAGTTGCAAGAAATGGGCTGTATAGGACACTCGCCTTCTTGCAGATTAGTGATTGATCAGCCCAGCCCAGAAACTCAAACCTTAATCCTAATCCACAGATTTATATTTTCTCATAGCATGTATTATAGTCGTTACAATTAGAATGCATATGTAGTTTAGTTATAAACTTTCAATACATTCAAATTGCAACTTTCTCTTCAAGGTCATATATTTTATTCAGGTTTGTAGGAAATCCTTGATAGAATGTATAAATCTGTACAAACCCAGCCCATTCATAATTTGGCTAAGAATTTGATGTTGAAAAGCAGGTCTGAATTGATCGATGTGGTTATTAAAGGTTGAAGTAACCTAACATTTAGTAGACCATAATGTTTTTTCCTTGTTGTATTGGAGTGGTGTTTTTACAACCTACACTTTTACCTGCGTTCGGAAATCCAGTTTCTACCTAACCCTAAACAAACCCGCCCCCTTTTTCTGGTAACGCTTGGTTTATAGACTCCACTGAAAATTGCACGGCCTAAATTTGCATATTGAAACATGATTGGCTCTACATAATTTATGATGTACTAACATTCCAACTCCAAAGTCATTTTCAGTTATTTCTGTTTATTTCTTTTGAGGAATAAGCCAGTGAAGGTCTTCCTACGTGTACGTGTGTTGACTTTAAAATCGCAGAAGGCAGCTTTGTAGGATTGGCAAAAAAAAACAAAACAAATGCAACATTTATTCTCAGCAACTTATTCATATTAATTTGACTTGTTAGAACTTGTGTGGGTCTGCACCGGGACTGGATGAATCAGTGTCTTTACTGACTTTTAATTCACCCGTCATATTGATGTTTACTTCATACTAAGTCCTCTTGCTAAGAAAACACAGATAGCTTGACATAGTTAATGTTTTTAAAGTGTTAAGACTCGAATCAAACTGTCCGGACTGGCAAAATAACCCCTCTCTGCAAAACTCAGATCAAAACACATCATATTGCTCCGACTACCTTTTCCTTACGATGAATATCTCCTTGAATTTCTGATTGGTTAATTCAGCTACACCATGCTTAATACTTGCCACACAATTGGATAGAATCTGAGACATACCTAATCAGTCCATTCGTCTTCAGTAATGGCTTTACTGCTCAGAGTCATGGTGATCTCATTGGCCTTGATTGCGAGAAGACACACCAGTCCATCAGAGGCCACAGTTCACGCATACATTTCTATATATGGGCAATTTAGCATAGTCAGTCTACCTAGACATGTTTTTGGACAGTTGGATGAAACCAGAGAACCCAGAGGAAAACCCAGACGGACACAGTATCCTATGCTCAGGGTCAATCGATGTTATTAGAGAATACGTACTGTCTCAGAGACATGATAAGCCACTGAAAGAATCCTGAATAGAAATCTATGGGAAAAGTCTGTAGCACCAAATATGGCGGTTGTATGCATATCTACTTATACATTCTGAGCGTGCAGTTTTTATGTTCTGGGACACTAAAATTGCACTCCTTTAGATAGCGGCCTCTTCATGTTAGCTTGGTATGCCTGGAGGTATTACCAAGATGGCCGCCGAGTGGGGAGACTTATTGCTGTAAGGACTTTGCTTCTTTCAAAGTCTCCTTGGTCATTTTTGTCCAGATCGTTTTAGACTACTTCACTACTTTGCTGGCTCTAATGTGTTAATATTACACATATTTTGTAAATCAAGGCTAGCTCTCGGCACTGATACGCACTGCCGCAGTACACGCGGTGTTGAAAAACCCACAGGAAGGCCATGCTACAGTGAATACACACAGTGTATATTGTAGATGTACCTAATAAACTGGCAACACAGTGCGGTTAGTGTGTATCACAAGGCTGATGCTCGAACGCTCCTGTCGGACTCCGGTTTTAACCTCCATCTGTCTTCCCATGGCAGGCCTGCCAGCTCTGATGGATTGGCTTTCAGTGTTTGTTCACATTTCCTTCTTTAGTTTATCCGCCTGCCCGTACTCACACTGAGAGAGCAACAACCGAATCAATAGCCCACTCTACAAGCAAGTCTGCATTCATATCAACACACACATACACACACACAGATGCACAAAGTATACTGTTACATTGATGACATCGATCCAGACGGATTTCTGCGTCAGAGAGACGGAACCCTGCTTGCTATGGTGAAAGAGAAACCTTACAGCTGTGTAATTATAGAGAGCAGAATTGTGCAATTTACTGTGTATGAATTTGTTAGTCTAATTCAAGTCATCATCGTGTCGAAGTTCAGTATTTTTTGTGGCTTGTCTCCAAATATAGTATTTATCAGCTTTGCCTGTTTATATGTACGTTATTATGCCATGGTGGACTACGTGTGAGGAATAAAACGCACAAAACGTGTCATGTTGTCCCATTCATCAATAAAGGGATGGTGTGATTAAGTGGTGTTAACCCCAGATTTGGTTATTTTCTTCTAACAGCTCACCCCAAAGTCTTTTGTATGTGATTCATGCTGGATCCTGCTCGTATACATGTTCTTAATGGAAAAGTACTATTCAGTAAATGATATATGGATGATATACTAGTCCGGGGAAAATTTCCAGTATACAGCCAGAGCTCACTTTGTCGACTGCTGCTATCCCATGATGCATTGCTTCCCAAAAATGGTGGACAGCGGACGTAACGGATGTGAAATGAATAATAAATAAATTGCATGTTTTGGCGTATTTTCATATGTTTTCTTGTTTTTATCAGCACAAATAGCAGACCGATAGCGAATGATAGCTAAATAGGTCGCTAATTTAATCAAACGGCATGTTTGCTAGATAAGAGGTCGTTAGCTAGCATTCGCTAGTAGCAATGATTTTCTGATGCCACCAGCCTCCTTAAAATAAGCTGCTTAAAAAGGTCTGATGGTACTGGAGCTCATTATTAATGTGGTAATGGTGACAATAAATTCCACCTTTCAAGGTCCATTCGAATTTCATTCATGCTAATTAAGGATTTAAATTTTGCAATTTTTTGGTTCGTTGTTCTTGTAGACGGGTCCGTTGGAATTTGCAGAATCAGAAGGACGTTATTCGAATTGACGGAAAACCTTTGGAAAGAAAACAGTGGTTGGAAAAAAATTCCCCAAAATAGGGCTTGACATAAAACTGAAAATAGAACTGAGTGTACTGTTTGAGAAGACAGATGAGATGAGCAAAGTTGTACTTAGAGTCGAAAAAAAAACCCTCACTTTTTTTAACCCACAGGTGCAAATCTCCTGCATGGCACAGTACGTTGCTCTCTGCGCTCTGTCACACTTGTCTCAACCCACAAAGGGGCTTGATAATTAGCTGATGAGTTTAATCAGACGTGTTAAAGCTGGAAAACACACGCACACACACACACACACACATAAGCGGCATCAAATTTAAGCTTAGAATTTTTGGAAACAAAGATGTGAATTGTGTCCCAATTTGACCGAGTCCTCCCTAATACGCTCCGTCAGAAGGCTCACGCAAGGACGGAACGGTTCTAGAACATGATGCGTTCTGACAGGTCAAGATCCACGCGCGAGATCAGTCATATCGTCCAATCAGAGGCTGTGAAGTCCCAGTCTTTCGCTTGATTGAACCCACCAGAAGAGATGTGGTTTACGTGCACACGCACTGAGAAAATGCTGGACAGAAAAACAGGGTGTAAAAATAAAGCTTGTGTCAGAATTCAGGTCTGATATAATGGCAGCTGATGCATTCAAAAAGCCGTGCCAGTTATACACGCTTTTGGTTACGCGTTGCCGAAAACCTCTTGAGTACGTCGTCACTTCTTGATAAAATATGGATCCGTGTGGGAGAGCGGAGTGATGCATTTCAGGCCCGACTAATGCTCATAAAAGCCGTGATTTGTGATCTGTTCAGTGGCATTTTGCAGCTGTTGCTTTTTTTTTTAGAGCGTGTCAGTATATATCCGCTCTTCTCATGCCGTTTTATTTTCATATCTGGTAGTCTGCAGTTTCCCCAGGCAGAATGAGTAAGCTCATAAGGCTTTAGTGCCTAAGAATAAAATCTTAACCTTCTACATTCTACTGCCATTCTTAGACTTGGTGACCTAACTGAGTTTTTTCTTTAACCACCACGCCGTTGCATTCTCCATTCCGATTGCTCTGAGACGTACGGCTGCGAATCGTAGGTTTATATGTTATCGTTTCTATAGTAACAGCTTGTCTACAGGGACTTCTATAATGCACGCTGCATATGAACAGAGTTCAAATGTGCTACCGAGCCAACTTCGAGAGACAAAATAAGTAAATAAAGCACAGATTTCTCTACGTGAATTTCCTCTTGATGATATTGAAACTTCTTTATATTAATCACGGCTCTTTATATTTGGTTTCAACCAGAGTCAATTGTAAAAAAAAAAAAAAAAGGAGTCAGCATTTCCATCATGTGGCCTCTGGCTCCGTTTCGATACGTAGCGCTCTGTATGAAAGAGTCCGTAAAAGCCGTGCCTCCACTCCATTAACTTTAATTGGACACACTCAGTGAGACAAGCCAACAGCCAAATGAAAAGGAGTGCATCTCGGTGCTAACGGCTGATTAGCCACTGTGTAGAACAGCCTCCCCGACATTCTCACCCTTCCATCACACGGCAGCTGAGCCAAATTTAACAAGTGCTTACTCACCCGACACCACACCTGGCCGATCATTAGTGCTGCTGACAGAGAGCGAGGAGAGAAAATCTGACATAAACACCAGGCATTTATCATGACTATCTACTAGCCTTTATTTATAGGTTATATGATAACGTCTGCGCGTTTAAGAAAACACCAAAGATGGAGCGAATCAGGAATGCAGGAGCTGGGTCGAAAGATGGAAATTCTCGAGGAACTAGTTTGGGGCATTCCTCAAATTTATCTTTTAATTTATCCTGATTGCTGAGACATTTATTAGCTGGACTAGCAGTTACGGTTCAGGCTCGGAGGGCAATAAAAAGCTTTAACCTGGAGAAAGCTGGAGATTTATTGCCTCTTCATTCTATTTTACACCAGACAGCTGCAGCACGGGTGCGTTATTATCGTCTCTATAGTAACAACTCGTTCAAGGACTAAACAAACTGATTTTTTTGTGTTTTTATTTTAAAATGTTTTCTGTAAGGACAGGCTTAACGTCTCAGGAAAAAGCTTCATTTTTTTTTTTTTTTCGTTCTAATTTAAAATGAAATAAAAGAAAAAAGAGGCCGGTGAGGGAACGACTGTTTATAGCTGCTATAATCCAAGTGATAACCGGAGCTAACTCCGTTTCACAGACGTTCCGCAACGTTAAAGATAACGATGAACAGGTAAAAAGAATGGCGTGTTGGGTTTTTTCTTTTTTTTTTTTTATAAATGAAAATATTTAATAGGTAGCAAATTGCTTCAGGAGAAGAGCAATTAATGTTATTGGCTTACATGTTTACGTATTGAATCAATATTTGTTATCTGATATTCACGTCACATTCAGCAAAGTTGCATTTTGGTAAAGTGATAGAAACTGTAAACGCATTGCTAGCATAACTACACTAAAAATAGACATTTTCAGGTTATTTCGGGGTGAGCGTCCTTGTTAAAAATGAATACAATGGATTTTTAACTGTTTAACAATGTGTGTTATGGAAATCGAGCTATTGTTATAATCTTCAGCCTTCGCGGTAGATATATTCGCCAAGTCCCCTAAAAAAGTTCTTTTCAATGGGTTCTGTGCCCTCAAACCGATCATGTTTTGTTATGGCTGCTTTTGTTTGGGGTGTTTTGTCTACCGCTGTTGTTTTGTCATTATTCTACAAGCTGACCTTCGACCTCGTCCTCACATCTGTGTGTTGTTGAACAAACAAAATGAAATTGTTTGGGCTGTTCTGGTCGCCAGATTCTCAGATGCGCCGTTTTCACTATAATTTCTCGCAACTACACAGCCAATACAAAAGTCCTTATAAAACCCCCTGACCACCCTGAAAAATCCCCTTCTCTCCTTATTCCAGAAATGGAGAAAGAGAGAGAGAACGAAGGAGAGAGGAGGATTGAAGGAGGGAGCGATTGGTTCCAGACTGAGAGATGTGAGCTGTGATTTGTTTTGTTGCTGGTTAGATTGAGATAAAACTCGCTTTCTCAGTGGAGCATAAGGGCTCGGAGCTTGCTGAAATGATTGACGCTTACTCTTAGTGTGTGGTGTGTGTGTGTGTGTGTTAGCATGCTACGGGTGAACCAGTGTGAAGGAATTGGTGTGTCAGTGTACTTCTGCTTGATGAAGACTCCAATACACACAATCAGACATTTGTAGATTACGAATTTTATGGGTATTTTGTTTCGGTGATGTTTTGCTTGTAACAGTCGACATTAATGTTTCATAACAGTTTCGAGAACAGCAGAAACTCGGTACGTGTGTGTAACGCAGGCCCTTTTCTAATAATTTCTCCATATCGTAGGTGTTCAGATGCTATAAATGTACTGACCAGAACTCTACGCTGTGCTATTTCAGGTACGGTGATGTGCACCTGAGTGCAAAACCCTCCTGCTCTCCAGCATCATGAGTAAAAGTATATTTTAGATCTTTTACTTTTATTTAAAAACAGGAGGAAGCTGACTTTACACGCAAGCTGATTTAGTGGAAATAAAAGGCCTGAAATGCAATCTCCGTAAACACAGGCTACGTTCAGTTCCCTGGAAATCACAGCACGAAGAAAAAAACCCAACACCACTTTTTACTGATATCAGTAACGCTCACTCAGAGTAGACTAACCATAAAAGTACATATTTGCCAAGCTTGCATACAGGATACTGGGACTAAATCATTTTTGAATGATTTACTGCACTCATTAAGCAAACACCTACAGCCAGGAGAGTTTCTCACGTTATAGATATAGAGCTGTTAATCATCTAAACAGATTTTAACAGCTTCCATTTTTCTGACGCTTTCACTTCCAAACCGGTAATATATCAGTGAATCCGAGCACCTCTGCATGTACAAAAAAAATCGCTAATAACAATAAATGATTTTGATAATTTGATCATTGCACACTTAATTATGATAGGGTACCGTCCTGCTAATTATAGTAAAATAATAAAAAAAAAAAGTTTACATTTGCTACACCTAGATCAAGTGGAGATTTATATCCATTTGACTGTGAAAAAAAGGAAATTTTACATGTAACTTAACTTTACATGCAAACTGCTTAATGTGGAACCTTTACATCCATTAAGTTGAGATAATGAGGAAACCTGCTTTAACTTAGTTTAGTTTAAACGTAAACAATTTAATTCAGTTCAAACATACAAAACAATTTACATGCACCTATATTGTAACTCACTTCTGATAAAACTTTACACAGAATTCTGGTAAACGGAAACTTTACACGCACTTTACTTTGTTAATGAAGAAACTTTATATGCATCTATAGCTGTTGAAGGAAACTTTACTTGCGACAACCCCAATGTGAGTCAATTTTACATGGACTTAATGAGGAGACTTAACTGTGATAAAAGAAAACTTTACGTGTGTTTAACTCTGTTAATAAGAAGACTTTACACCAACTTAACTGTGATAAAAGAAAACTTTACGTGTGTTTAACTCTGTTAATAAGAAGACTTTACACAAACTTAACTGTGATAAAAGGCATCTTTAAACACATTTAACCTTGATAAAAGTAAACATTACACACAAACGGCTTAAAGTTTACATCCGCTAAGTTAGGATAATGAGGGAACTTGCTTAACTTAGTTTAGTTTTGTTGAATTCAGTTCAAACATTCTAAACAATTTACTTTACATGCACCTATCTCTGTTACAAGAAAACCTGAAATGCACCGAACTGTAATAGAAGGAAACTTTGTTGAAAATTAGTTCTGATAAAATGGAACTTTACACGCTATTCTAATAAAATTAAACTTTACACATAGTTCTGATCAACGGAAACTTTACATGCAATTTTGTTAAAAACAAATCTAATATGCACTTAACCCTAATAATGAAGAAACCTTACATGAACTTAACTATGATAAAATGGAAACTTTACAAGCAGCTTTGTGTGATTAAGAAAACTTTTCTTGCATCTGCCCCTGATATGAGTGAACTTTACATGCACATAACCCTCATAACAAGGAACCTTTACACAAACTTTACTAAGGTATAGGAAACCTAACATGCACCTAATCCTGATAATAAAGAAACTTTACATGCAATAATCTTGGATAACAGAGAAACTTAACACTACATTTACATTACCTATAAAGAAAACAATTTACTCTGATAAAATGAAAATTTACACGCACTGAACTCTGATAAAACTAAACTTTACGAGCAGTTAGCGCAGATAAAAGGAAACTTTACATGCACTTACGACTGAAAATTAATTGAAACTTGACTTCCAGTTGAATTTAATAAGGGAATAGTTTAAGTGGACTTGGCTATAATAGCCAGGAAATATTAAATGCAATTTAAATATTGACATTTCACATGCCTTTACAGGCTTTTACACATAGGTAAAGAGTAACGTGATTGTCTCAAATGAAATCGTTGGATTTGTTGTTTCACAGTTCCTCTGTGTTTTCCTGAAATTCACTGTTTGTTACATCATCATTACTGCTAATGCATTCTAAAGGGAAAGAGAAGGAGGAAGAAACTCAGACTCCTGACATTTCAGTAATATCATTTTAGGCTCAGATGAGCAACTTTTCAGAGTTGATCAGCAGACGGAGATGAACGACATGAATGATGACTCATCATGGCTCATTCCATCTGCAAAAACACAACCCTGTTCACACTCCGCTTACCTTCACTGCCAGACAGAGAGAGAGAGAGAGAGAGAGAGAGAGAAAGAATGGCAGGTGGAATGGAGAGAAAAAGATGGAAAGATGAATGTGGACTGTAAAGGAATTACACGTTTCATGGATTGCTTATAAAAAGCTGTATGATGTTTATTATATGAAATTACAGATTTGGGGAAAAAAGAGCAGTCTAGTTTCTGTTTCTGTCTGTCTCTCTGTCTGTGTTTCTGTCTGTGTGTCTGTCTCTCTGGCTGTTTCTGTTGTTGCTTAGTCTCTCTGTGTTTCTGTCTGTCTCTCTGTTTCTGTCTGTCTCTCTGTGTGTCTGTGTTTCTGTCTGTCTCTCTGTGTGTCTGTGTTTCTGTCTGTCTCTCTCTGTGTCTGTGTTTCTGTCTATCTCTCTGTGTGTCTGTCTCTATGGCTGTTTCTGTTGTCTCTTACTCTCTCTGTGTTCCTGTCTGTCTCTCTGTGTTTCTGTCTGTCTCTCTGTGTGTCTGTGCTTCTGTCTGTGTTTCTGTCTGTCTCTCTGTGTGTCTGTGTCTCTGTCTGTCTCTCTGTGTGGCTGTGTGTCTGTCTGTGTTTCTGTCTCTCTGTGTGTCTGTATTTCTGTCTGTCTCTCTCTGTTTCTGTCTGTCTCTCTGCGTGCCTGTGTTTCTCTCCGTCTGTCTGTGTGTCTGTGTTTCTGTCTGTTTCTCTGTGTGTCTGTGTTTCTGTCTGTCGCTCTGTGTGTCTGTCTCTATGGCTGTTTCTGTTGTCTCTTACTCTCTCTGTGTTCCTGTCTGTCTCTCTGTTTCTGTCTGTCTCTCTGCATGTCTGTGTTTCTGTCTGTCTCTCTGTGTGTCTGTGCTTCTGTCTGTGTTTCTGTCTGTCTCTCTGTGTGTCTGTGTTTCTGTCTGTCTCTCTGTGTGTCTGTGTTTCTGTCTGTGTTTCTGTCTGTCTCTCTGTGTGTCTGTGCTTCTGTCTGTGTTTCTGTCTGTCTCTCTGTGTGTCTGTGTTTCTGTCTGTCTCCCTGTGTGTCTGTGTTTCTGTCTGCGTGTCTGTGTTTCTGTCTGTCTCTCTGTGTGTCTGTGCTTCTGTCTGTGTTTCTGTCTCTCTGTGTGTCTGTGTTTCTGTCTGTGTGCCTGTGTTTCTGTCCGTCTCTCTGTGTGTCTGTGTTTCCGTCCGTCTCTCTGTGTGTCTGTGTTTCCATCTGTCTCTCTGTGTGTGGTTGTGTGTGTTACTCTGAGCTCTCTCTGATGCTGAAACCCAACAGCATCTTTGTCATTTTTACAGCCTTATAAAGCAACAAGCCACAGACTCTCTCTACATCTCTCTGTTTTATCCCTTTCTCTCTCTTTTTCTTATTCTCTTTCTTTTCCTCTTTCCATCTCTTTCTTCCTTTCATGCTTTTCTTTCTCTCTCCTTGTCACTCCGTTTTTCTCTCTTTCACCCTTTTCTCCATTTGCTTGCCTTCCTCTTTGTGCCTGTCTCTCCTTTTTCATCACTTTTTTTCTCTCTCACTGTCTCTCTCCTTTGATCTCATGATATGCCTGTCTTCTCCTTTCTGTCTCTCTCTATCTCCATTCTTGCTTTCTCTCCCTTTCCATCTATTTTCATTTGTTTCCTTTCCTCTGCCTGTCTCTTCTCCTTTCTCTTTCACTCTCTCACTCTGTCTCCTTTCTCATTTTCTTCATGTTCCCTTCTGTCTGCCTGATGCTGTCTATCTCTTTCTATTTGTCTCCTTCCATCTGTCTGGTTCTCTCTTCCCCCTTTATGTCTGTCTCTTTTTCATCTCTCTCTCTCTCTCTCTCTCGCTCTTTCCAACTGTTTCTTAATGTCTTTCTTTTGTTCTTTGTCTCACCATCTTACTCTGTCCCTTTTTCCTATCTTCTGTTTCTCTGTCATTTGTTCTGTCTCACTTTTCCACCTGATCACTTCCTACCTTACTTCACGGTCTTTCTCTCTTTCCATCTCTCATTGGTTCTTTACCTCTTTCTGTCTCTTTCCTTTTCTTTCTCGCTCTCTCTTTCTCCGTGTCTCTTACTCTCTATTTTTGTTTACTCTCCTCTTCCCCTCTTTCTCTCTCTGAATTTTATCCTGCGACTTTCTTTCAAAGCCCATTATTTTGTCTCTTTCTCTCCATCTGCCTGTCTGTCTGTTTTTCTGTCTTTATCTCTGTGATCTCCTCTCTAACTTTTCTTATTTCTATTTCACATGCTCTCCTTTACTAAAAAAAAAAAATAAATAGAATATTTCTTTTCTCTGAATCCTTTCTGTGATTTTCTGTGAATGCTGTGACCCTGACCAGGATAAAGAAGCTATGTAAGATGAATCAGAATGAAATTTTTTTTTTTTTTAATTCTTACACTGAGAACTCAGCAGGTGGTTAAGTCTCTTCTGGAAAAAAAAGTTTCAGTTAAAAAAAAAAACTGTGTGAATAAAAGCTTGTAATGTTAAGAGAATGTCATCTGTAATCCATGGTGATGGTGGGAGACAGTTACATCGACAATGAAAAAGTTCTTATCAACCCTTTTTGTTTAAATTTGAAATCATACTCATGTTTAATATTTCCACTTCTTTAGTCACCGTTTCATTGCCTTTTGTTTTGTCTGACACTGACATTGTTTAGACTGTAAAAACTCCAGGTGTTACTTGTAGCTGGCAGTGTACGCTTTTGTTCGTCACTCTAAACCAATCAGCATGGCCAATCAAAAACATGCTGAGGCAGTTGCATGCTCAATCAGAGCTCTCTGACACACACGCGCACACACACACACACACCTGTGCGCTCAAAAGCGAATCAAACAGATGTCTGTCCGATCAAGAATGTCCTTGACAGATGGCTGTCTGGTTAAAAAACAATCGCCTGCCCAGCAAAAACAGCACAAACAGATGGCTGTCCAATCAAAACGAACCAAGGCAGATGTCTATCCAATCAAAAGATGCTGAGATAGAGCACAGACAGATGTCTACCCAATCAAAACGAGTCCGGCCAGATGGTTATCCAGTCAGAACACGGCACCAGGCAGGCAGAGGTGCATATCTAATGATCGAATATTGTAGATTATGTAGGCGTTTAAAGGGCAATTGGTCATATTTTTATTCTACTACTAATATTACAAATATATAGAGAGTGTCATAGACAATAATTATTGAAGCAATGTCATTAAAGCCAGTGTACAATAACTCTAAACCCTATTAAAATAATGTTGTGATAGTTATATCAATATTAGTCGTACAACATTTAAACCCTTATGGTTTACCAAGCTAAAGTATAAAACGCCCCGTCGCGATGTCAATAATAAATGATGAATTGGTGTGATGAAGACGAAGTTACTCTTACGACTTCGTTGAAGTTGATTATTTTCCTACAACAGCATGTCCTGGAGTGGTTTAATCCTCTCATAGCGCAGCAACTCGCTAACAATCTTTTTTATTTATTAAAGAATAACACATCATATTTTTTTATCCATTTATAGTTGCATTTTACTTATGTTATAACAGCTATAAACAATTACTCCTTCACCAGCCTGTCTTCTTCTTCTCTCTCTTGACATTAGAGTCATTCTATACAGATGCTAAATGACTCAATATCAATTTGTTATTATGTAATAAAAAATATCAAATATAAATGCTCAATAACAAATTTGTTATCAATTTGTTTTTTATTCTGGTTATTATCAGGCATAGATGATGTGACATGTCCACCTATTTAAATCCCTATGTAAGTTGTTACTATAGAAACCATTATATATTAGTACGAGCGCATTTATAGAAACCCGAGCCAGAGCTGCTGTCAAGGAAAATGAACCCATTCCGTCCGACCAATCAGAATCCAGAGTTCAGTAGCACGCGACGTTGCCATTTAGATCAAAAATCAACATTCTGGAAACGTTACTGAATACAACTACAACTGTTGCAGCAACTTTTTTATAAACCTGGAAATCTGAATGTTCTTGGACGGCTAACGTTCAGAAAACGTTCTGCTAACTTTGTTCATGAAACTCACAATGTCACATTATCAATGTTATTATATTCAGGGTCCACGTCAACTCTAATGCATTCTCTCAGGAATAGAAAGGCTCCAAAAAATATCATGTTTAAATAAATGAATCTATACAAAGTGGGTCCATGAAATTGATTTAACAGTTACAGAGGACCTTGGCTACAAAACGTTTGAGAACCAGTGGTGTAAGTGTTCAGGTTCAGCTGTCGTTGTTTCTTCTTTCCCTATACTGTACGACGACACCGTTTTCTTTTGCCTTCAAACATTTCTTTTGTCCGCTAACACCACAGAATTGTAAACAGTCTGTCTGTGCATAACATTTCCGTCTCCTCCGTCGCACCTGTCACTGCGTCCGGCAGGCTGTGTGTCCTTCCCGTGCAGGGCTGTGATCCGTGAGGCTGTCTTTGCGATGCGTGTTGCATCTTCCTCCTGTTGTGTCATCTGTGGCTAATGAGTCAACCTCCTGGTGTGAGCATACACACACACACACACACACAGACTTTCAAACATCGCCCAGAGCAGAGAGGCCTGAACAAATAACCCAGTTTTGAGAAAGAGTGCCAGCACTGTGTAACACTCAGAGGTGAAGCTGCAACTTTGTCTTTGTTTCCTTCGTGACATGACAAGCTGTGTTTGCGTCTTCAAGAGAGAGAAAAAAGTCAAGCTGGCGAAGGAACGACTGTTTGTAGCTGCTATAATGTAAAGGACAACACGAACTGGCTTGTTTCGCAACACCAGATGTAACGAACAACCAATGAAAAGTATGTGTCGTTCTTTAATTCATTATTAATTTGCAATCCCTGCTGTTGTTTAAGAGAGATAAGCCACTTTGGGATGTGCTGGAATAAGAACATCATCAACGCCAGGCTCGTAACAGTAACTCCGCTTCATCACACCAGCCCGATGTTGATTATTTTCCCGTAACAGCGCTCGCCTAAGTGGCTTAGTCCTATACAAAGAAGCCGTTTTTCTGACACTTAGTGGTGATTTGTAATGTCACCTGTTTATTTACTATAATATACTAAAAGGAGTGAAACACTTCAGTACATGCTGTTATAGGAAAACAATAATCAAATTGAGGTGGTATCAGTAGTTTTCCTATGATGGCATGTCTCGAAGTCGTTTAGCGATTTGAGCTCGAGGGACTTCGCTACGTTAATCTGATTGAATATGAAATTTGAATTAAATCTGGTATTGATAGCCATTAAAATGCCTTGAAATTTCGAGGAATGTTTAAGGGGTTAAACGTGACCTGCCTGAACAAGCGGCTCCAGCCTGTAGCTTCGAACATCTCCGATGTTCCTATCGATTGACGTGGTTTCTCAAAACTCAATTTGAGATTTCTCCGGACCACAGCGAGCTTTTTTTCCCCTCTTGTCAGCAGGGACGGCTGAGCTGTCTTTATCACATCGCTGATCATGATGGAGGGGAACGTGGCTCGACAAACGGAAAATCGCCACTCATTACACACTTCCTCTCTGTCTCTGTAGTATTCATTTAGCTGCAGTTCAGGAAACCGTATAAAGACACACATAAGTATACACATACACACATTCCTGAGATATTTACTCCTAAATAGCTCTACTATGTATCCTATTGCTATGTTACTATATATTGGATGTTAAAAACTCTTTTTTTGTTATTAAATGCAAATTAGATTTGGCTAAACAGTGTGCGTTCATAACATTTCAAACAAATTAAGATGTATTAAGTGCGAATATGATTCATCCAATGAATCAGGGATGTCATTTTACCTTTATTACATGTTTATTACAACGTAAGAGTTTCTTATGTCTTAATTCATATGGAAATTGTTGCAATTCCTATAAAGTAAATGAAGCGCAATCAGAAAAATAATGTACTATAAGTACTCCAGTTTTACGTTTAATAACCAGGAAAATTATCTTAAATCTCACCTTAAAGACGTAATTGGTGTTAAATTACGGCAGTTTAAATGTGCACAATTTTTTCTTGTAGCTGATAACACTTGACCGTACTGGTATAGGACGCTTTCTATGTTTGTTATGAATGTACACAGTGTCCACTTCATTAGGAACACTTGCACACCTGGTCATATAGGTATGCAGTTATCCAATCAGCCAATCAGGTGACAGGAGACGAGGAATAAAGTCCCCACGGTGTCCGCTGCGGCCTCAGATTCCTGTTTTACCGTTATATCCTTCTCACGGTTTGACGTGCGTGCTGAGATGCTTTTCTGCTCACCGCGGTTGTAAAGAGTGGCTGTTTGAGTTATTAAAGCTTTCCTGCGTGGATATTCTGCTCAGACCTCTCTCATCAACACAACGTTTCTGCCCTCGCTCTGATGTTCGGTGTGAACTGAAGCTCTTGCATGTTTGGCATTGCTTCTACACGATCAGCTGATTGTTAAACATCATTTATACTAAAAATGATATCTGTAGGAGAGAAATAGAGAAAGAGAGAGAGAATTGTGAGCACCGGTGTCACGGCTCTGGAACTTTTCAGGGTCTTGTACCTTTATAACGAGGCCGTGCTTCTGCCTGCTAATCACATGTCTACGGATAAAGGTTAATGAGGGAGAACCTGCGCTGTCTTGTTCTCACACACACACTAATTAGGATCGGCTTCACAGTGTAAGACAGCGACGGCGGCTCAGAAGCCGCCAGCAGAGAGAACCCTTCCTCGGTACGGCTCACCAAATTTTCTTTTTTAAAGACGAAATTTTCACTTTTATTCCTGCAGGTTAACTAAATCCGAAGCCTCACCGGACGCTCTTCCCCCGTCTGTGGCCTCAAAGATTTAAAGCGTGCCTGTTATAATGGAAATGGAAGGCGTATTGATTTCCCGGCGCTCGCGGCGCTTATTTCGTGAATTATCTCACTCGCGGCCCTGGCGAGGAGCACAGCGGAGGGAGGGGAGGGGATTTTATGCCCCGCTGGCTGTTTTGTGTCCCGAAGTGTCTAAAAGCAGGTAAAAGATATAAGAGCGCTGGCCAGTGAAAGAGCCACAGTTTGAAATCCGTTAAAATTTAATTTCTTTTCTCTCCTGAGGGAACGATCTGCGCTAATACAGCGATGAGGAAGAGGACCCCTGGCACCGAAGCGGCGGCGGCTCCGGAGCCGCGACACACTGCCATCGATCTGTAAAGAGAGTCCAGGTTAATGTTCTGTTTTATTGGGGTGGTTCAGTTTTCCTCTAGCCATTTATTTATAACGAAAAAAGAAAAACCTGACCCCGGTCCATAGTAATTCTAATAATGATAATGACGTTTTGTACACAAAGCAAGTCGCAAGAAAAACGACTAGCTTCATGCGTTCAGGGGTTTTTAGTATAAGCATATGTGTAATCATGTGGTTGTCCTGACACCATGAAATATTTCAAATTCATCACGATACAAAGAAATCACATGATCATTAAACGGGCATATGCATGTGGAGTAACACTTTTGTTACCCTGTTATTCTACGCTTTTACAGTATGCAGTACACCGGGTGCCAAAATTTATACTTCAGATACATATTACATAAATTCCAGAAACAGAATTAGCGCCTTGGAATGATTTTAATTAAATAATTTGAATCATGAAAATGATCTCAGTAGCAAGTCAGTGCGTTAGCAAAACTTTCAAATATCATGATTAGCATCGAGGCGTGCAGTGATGTTAGTTAATTACGCATTTATATATGTTTAATTTCATGCGTATTACAACATAAGGGTTTCTAATTCGCTAATAAATGTCAAGCTAAAAAAAATAAGGTGTTCGAAAAAGTCATCGTTAGCGCAAATGTTAGCATTAACGTGTTTTTTTAAAATAAATGCTTAATAAATAGATGATTATAAAGGTCTATGTTTACTGCATGCTTATTACAACATACGTAAAAGTTTCTTCTGTAACAAAAAAAACGCTGAATAGACATTAAGTCCATGAACAATATATATCGATATACATTTACAGTCTTTCTGTTCCTATTTCTATGCTCTTAAGACTCCGAACATGAATACTTTAGAATATAATTCAGAGCTGGAGCTAGCTATTTAGATTTTTTATTTATCAAATTTTTTTAACATTGTAAGAATTTAAGCACATCAAGAACTTATCGAAAGCTTTAAATGTTACAGTTAGCATGAGGCGTTCGATTATTTATAACATGCTTAATAATAAATGGATGATTTGGTGATTACATGTAATCATATGTTTATTGAATGTTTATAAAAACGTAAGAGTTTTACGTGAATAAAGGCTGGTTTTGGTAGAATCAAGGAAAAAGTACAAAGAGCCTTTTTGTGTTTAGTTTGCTGGAAAAGTCTCGTTTTACGAAACGTGATTGGATTTGAAGGATGAATGTTGGGTATATACCAATGACTTGTAGCTTATAACACTTAATATACACAGTGTACAGTGGTTTTTTTGTCGTGTGTTTGGTAAATGGTACATGGCTCACGTGCGTTAGGTGTGTGAGAAAACGCTAAAGCGAATCTGCCATGGGTTTGATTTACTCCGAGACGTTTTACGGTAAGGTGTCCCACACTCATCCGTATTCCTTCTCCTGATTGATCGCAGAGAGCAGCAGCAGGATGAGCTGTAACCCAAGCCTGAATTAATGGACCATTTTGGGGAAGCGTCTTCTATTAAACATGCCTGCTTAGTTGAGGTGATGCATTATCTGCCCCGTGCGCCACGTTCGCTCATCTGTGACATCCCTCTGCGCCGCACCGCACTCAGCACTACCTCTCGTGGACGGCTAACGTAGACGATGAGGTTTCCTGTCAGAGGAGGGAGGAAACGAGACATGGGGTCACGATTAATAAAAGAGAAAACGTTCACTCTAGGAAAGCGATCGAGTTTAGAAGCCCTAACCTCGAGCTTGCGAGATATGTCATGTGACCTTGTGGCCTTGCCATTTTTAGAGGGTGTAATAAAGATGAAATTACAGTCATCCATTATCATAATGTATCTGTTTACTCTAGTTAATGGATCTGGTGTTCACAGGAAATGCTAAAATAGTTTTGAGGTAAAAGCAGTAGGACTCACATATCTACGAGGTTGAAAAAGCTTTTCTGATAAGCATTAAGCAACATGGATACCCTGTGTACTTAATGGTTCTTAGCTTCCTACAAAAGTTTTAAATCTGGAACCAGTCCTATGGCATGAGTGGTCTTCTGTTCCTCGCTCGCAACATTCACTTCAACATTAATTAGTGTACTTAAATGTTTCTCAAAACAATTTAGGATTCTTACAAAATTCTAGCGCCTGGATTCTTATGTAGTTTTCTTCCCTTATTTTAACACCAATTTGACAAAATACGTTATGGCTGAATCCTAATAACACAAACGTTGCTAACTAACTAGCTTGTATGAAAAAGTGCTGCTGCATGAGAGAGGTTTGTACGTCTTTGTACAAAATGTAGCTCTGTTTGTGTATGTGTGTGTTTGTTGTCTCGAGTCCTGCTGAACGGACGCCAGCCGTGCTGTTGTCCTGCTCTCTGATGGAGGCTTGCGCTCTTTAACTCGGTACGAATGCCCTGGGCTGATCTTACAGAGTCGCGCAGCATGACACACACATCTGCGGCTGTTCAGCTCACACACTGAGAGTGAACACAAAACACACGAAAAGAAGAAAAACCTGCAGGACACGGGGTTCAACTCTGTCTCTCTATCATCACTGCTCGTCAGTACAGAGTGTATTAACAATGATGGATGTTAATGATCTAATCCAAGCTGGAAAGCTCAGTGGAATTTTAACAGAGTTGCGAACTTAAAGGTGTTTATTTCCAGATCAGAACCTCTATCTTAAGCTCAGGGAAAATTCCACTTCCCCGACATTTCTTATTTCTAATTAGAATGTGCTAGACGGTGACTCCTATCCCTGATGCCATCCTAAAAATCCCCTTGTGCTGCGCAGATGAATGTGATAATTAGCTATGATTATTTTAATCCATACGGAAATGAAGTCATAGACTAAGATTGAGAAGGACTATCCGATATAATATGGTGGGTTTAAAAGATCAGAGGCCATTCGAGAACATAGTAAGGTCAGAAGAATTCATATAAATGTCATAAAATGCCAATTATAAGCGGAAATAATTAAGGTTCGGGTTAGCGGTCGGAATTGCTACAGATATAGCGCGATTTTGGGTTTAGAACAATCATGTAACCTGAATATTTTGTCTGAAATGTAAAAGGGTATCATTTATTATTCTGTAATAATCAAAGGTATTTATAGCTACAACATTTATGGAATCAACATCACTGAAATCCCAAAATTGTAACTCTGGTTGACTAAACTCCGTAAATTAAAATGCTAAATTAATCCAAATTTTAAACGACAAACTCTTAACAAACTTCACGACTAAGCATGTAATGTTTGGTAATGATATCTCGCGTTGATAAATCACAATACAAAATTTACGATGATACGTATTGATGGAAATAAAAAATGAACCGCGATTCATCTCTCGTTTTTTTTCCTAGCTGTAATTGCTTCATTTACTCTGTTCCAAATTATTATGCAAATTCTATTTAAGTGTCACAAAAATTTTATTTCTTGGTTTTCAAATAAACTCATGGATGGCATTGTGTGTCCGGGCTCTTTGGATCACTGGAAGAAATTGTAGAC
>JAQQZR010000012.1:26058382-26075882 GCA_030068235.1 Notoglanidium macrostoma | reverse complement strand
ACGAATATAAAATACATCGTTGGACCTTAAAGACCACCTTGGAACCTTTCAGTTGTTTTGTTTTTGCATTCTCATGATTGAATTAACGGCAAATTGATTAAAATTTGAAAATTGTGTTTTCGGGGAGGGGAGAAGTAGTCATTTTTTGAAAAAAGATAAATAAATAAATACAGCATGACTGAAAAATCTGACAAAATTTAAAAAAAAATACATTTGATTTAATTTCTTTGTTTAAGTTCACTTTTTTTGTAAAACAAAAAACAACAAAAAAAAACCCATTATTGCCTGTAATTAGCAATTAGCTTGGATGGTGCCTTCGTTGGTAGCCTTAAGTAAAAACAAATTGGCAAATAAATAAATAAATAATATTTATTCTGTGTAATGTACTGTTTTTTTTTTTAATATATGGAACAAAGGCCAAAAAAAAAAAAGAAACTCTTGAAGCAAAGTCAATCCTGCAACTAAAAATAGTTTTTACACAATGCATTTAAAAAAAAAAAACAAGTTTGTTCTGTGTATTTTGACTGCATAGATGTCACCTAATTTCTTGTTAATTGCGTTACTTGACTGCAGCACGACTTCACCGGGTTATTATTTACGACTGGTCGTCATCCAACCGAGCTTCCATTCAGCAAGTGCAAATCGGTGATAAACATTAATCATGACTAATTGCACTAGTCTTATCTTCACTTTTCAAAGCTTAAGCAAGTGACAGAAAGACAAACAAGCTTCAGAAGTGCGTGTATAATTGCCAAGAAGGCTCATTTGCAACAACAATAAGTACACGGTGATTCGTTATCAATCACTGCACCGGAAAATATGAAGAATGAACACGGTACATGGTGTGTGAAGCACTGTGTACCTTCTTACCTTAACAAACGAGTACATGCTGTTCAGAGGCTTGTGATTTAACGATATTGTTTGCAGCTAAGGTAAGTAAGATTCTGATTCGGTATTTGTAAAATAAGCCTAATCTTTAACGTTTACATTTAACTTTAAATATATAACCGTGTAATTACTTACGAACTGGAGCCATCGCATGCCCTAATAGTCCTTCTCTACCGTAACACAATGATTCTCAATCTAGACCTCCCGTACTTTTGTTCTATCCCAGATCAAAAGGTGCAGAAAACAGAACTGTTCACTGTAATATACAACTGTGGTCTTTGAGTAGCTTAAATACGTCTTAAACGTACACGACGTCCTCTGAGACAAAGGCGTTCCCTTGAGGGTGATCTGATTGACGAGGTGAGCGAGCTAGACGGACTAAAGCGCCGCTGCATCGCTCTCTTTAAGTAGATATGACGCAATGGTTAAATCCAGCTGGCTTCATTATGAGCAGGCAGGTTAAAGCATTGTGGGTAATGTGAAAAGATTCCTTCGCTAGACGGTCAGGGAAACTTTGAAGCACCCAAATGTACGTTATTTCTAAGCGGAGCTTGAAAAGAACCAAGGAGGAACCATTGTTTCTAAGAGCGTAGTGATTTTTATGAGCGAGTACAATCGAAGAACTAATTCTGGAAACATATCAATCAAGGATTAGTTATAAAAGATGTAACTGTTAACATCAGGCTGCCACCACCATGGAAGTTCTTAGATATGATGAACTTAGGTCTACTTCCACATGGAGCACGCTTTCCACTGCCAAGCTTTTCCTCCATCATGTCTTTTGGGAAAAGTCCAGCTTTCCAAAGAACCAAAGAGGAACCATTGTTTCTAAGAGTGTAACGATTTTTAACACCATTAATATGAACTAGTACAATCAAAGAACACCAGTCTCAACCAAGACCTACCGAGATTTCCATTTTGGCTTTTCTGGATGTTTCTCGAAGCTGATGATTCACCTCGGATAACACTTTAGCTTAACATAACGTAAATGAACGAATCTCTTCCGGGTATAAAAACAAAAAGCTTATTGTTTGCATGTATGTCTTCATTTTTATAATATAGTTGTAAACGTTGACTTGTACAGGCGGCTGGTGGCTCCGGGGTCTCGTCAAGCTACCGAGGATTTCAGTAATCCTGTTCCGCTGCTCTTTCATCATGATGGACAGGTGGAAAATCACAGAGCTGCATGGCACATCGATCAACCTTTCCTTCTCAAGAACACCTAGAACACACACACACACACACATCACTTATCTGCTCCATTTGTGAAGCTGACTTACACTGCCTTGCATAAGTATTTACCCCCTTTGATCTTTTCCACATTCCGTAGTGGTAAAGCTTGGAAGCGAAATGGTCTTCATTTGGGATTTACACAATATAGCCAATAATATTGAAAGGAAAATCGATATCAGTTGAAAAACAAATAAAAAAAGCGTAAATTGTCAGTGCACCATAGACAGAGCGGAGCATGGTCGATAGTTAGCCTTGGCCTCTTCGTCTGTAGCTGGTCAGCCTCTTCATGGTGCTGCCATATTCTTTTTTTAAGAATAGATTTAATGGTGCACAGCAGGACGTTCAAAGATTGGGATTTTCTTTTAAAAATCAAACCCTGATTGATATTTTTTGTCCCGGGGTTGTTTTAAGAGCTTCTTGGCCTTCAGGATGCTTTTTTTTTTTTTGTTCTTGTGCAGTCACACAAATCATCGACTCTTTTAATTTGTAAAAAATAAATCGCTGACTATCTTTAATGTTCACCCTTATTTCAGTATTATACGCTGTTCTGCATAGATTCATGACATATAATCCCGGGTTCATTTCAGTCCCACGTTCTAACACTATGAAATGTGGAAATGTTAAAGTAGCAAAAAGGATGGAATACCTTTTACTGATTTATTTCATTAATGGTTAAAAAAAAAAAACAAAGCAAAAACAGGCTTCCATATTATAACTGCTGCAGTAAATATATATATATATATATATATAAAATCAGACTTTCCATATGCTGACCTGTCAGACTGAAAGCACTGTTTTTTTCTGATTGTGCCGGTAGTAAATTGCCTCTGGTTCCCCATTGAGCACCAACAGCTGTGGATACAGCTGTGAATCAGTCACACAGTATTAATCACGATGCTTTTAGCCCCTCATTTCATTGCTAAGAGAGCAATTACCTCAAATTCCTCACTACGTTGCTCTGGAGAAGTCTGAACATTACCATTCAGATTCAGCTTAATGTGTATTATAAGTGCGGAATGCTCGAGATCATGAAATTAAGCCTCGACAAACCTAGACTTAATTCAAATTGAACCTGTACATTGTACATCTATTTTACAACTGATTGTATTTTTGTTCTGGTTTCTATAGTAACAGGTTCATTTGCAGAGGTGGCTTTTCTCTTTATATGACATGTATAGGAGTTTAAGGATCGTATGTTGTACGTTCCTGTAATGAGAAATATTCCGCTCACTTTTTTATTGTTGGCTGTTAACAAACATTATTTTCGAGAAAACAGCTCTAAAGTTTGTAACCCCGTGATCCGAGTCTCCGGCCCTTGGCTTCATCGACTTGTTAAGCGCTGGCTCAGCTTCAGCGTCTTCATCACTCCTACCTGTTCCACACTATAAAGTTCCTTCAGATAGGTATTTATAGTCAGCCTTCAGATGAACTTTGCAGAGTCTTGCCACTGACTTTTCCCTGCTGAACTCCCAGTGCTTTTATATTCTTTTAAACTAGCTAGCTTGATGTGTTTGTGGACCTTTTGCTCATTTGAATCGTGAATTATTTATTGTAACGGATCCATAATAACCATAATGATGAACCTTTTTCCAGCGCTCACTCTTTTGTTCCCAGTTTGTTAGCGTGTAGGGAAACATTGATCATTTTATTTATGATCTGAACTTCCGTAGTCTTATAGTTTTCAGTAAACACTGTATTTAAATACATTTTTACAACATTATTTTCCTTTGGCTTGTAATTTCGGGTGCCTCGTCCGAGTTGACGTTCGTTGTTTCTTTCGTTTTCGTTTTTTTAATTACTTTTAACAATTTCAGTTCATTTATCTAGCTGAAATATTTCCGAATATTATAAATCAAAAACACGTAAAATACCTGGAAGACCATTAAATATGTTTAAGCCAATGTTTAACCCCCAATAAAAGCCCATAATTACCTCGGAATAAAAAAAAAAAAAACCTTGTATTTCAAATCGAAATGTGTAGTTTTATATATTTCTTCAGCACTTTGCAGTTTGACGTACGTCCGGGGTTTGTATAAATGGACAAACCTGCAGAAAATGTAAAAAGAAGAAGAAAAACTCCTATTTATCTTGTCTTTAAAATAGAACAGCGAATAAAACCGAGATCTGCGGAAGTGCTTGTTTACGATCCAGAATCCATTTCATTGCTAAACTGCAAATCTTCCGAGCGGGTTTGCGGTCGCTCTCTGCAACAGTCCAAAGTGTTTGTGCCAAAAAATTTGGGGAGGGAAAAATATAAAGGGAAACTTTAGAAATAGGCAGGAAATTATATATATAGCGAAATAAAGGGCAGAAATGCATAGTGTGAGATTTAGAGATGAATATATTACTGAAGAAGACGTGTGCTCTCTAGCAGAGCTTTTTTAGTTTTTAGTTTTCGGTGGATTTTTGGATATTATTAATGTATTAGGGGACGTTTTTTTTTATAGTCGAGCTCTAGGTACACGGAGGACAGCGAGTGCCGGTGTATCCTGCTAGATGTGCAGAGTTAACAGATGTGGGGAGGAGGCAAGGACGGAAGAAACGAGGTTTGAGGGATGTGTTGGAGAAAGAAAGGTAACTGGAGAGGAAAACAGGTGTGATGGTGGTAAAGGTTGTCACTACCAGCAGAGAGGAGGAGTGTGTATGTGTGTGTGTGTGTGTGTGTGTGTGGACAGGTGGGCTCTTCACATCGACGAAAAGAGAGAGAGAGATTGGGAGAGTAAGCAGAACAGGTGTGTGCTGAAGATTCTGTTCTTCAACAAGGTCACAGGATGGATGGATGTTGGCTAGAGTTGCTTTTTTCGCTGCCAAAAAAAAAAAAAGTTTCCGCGTCTTTTTTTAACCCGTAGAGACAATTCTTCCGCTGTGTTTAATCCTGAATATGGTTGTGGATTCCAAGAAACTGACTAGTTTTGAAACTACAGATAAGCAGAAGGGTTGCAGGAACTTCAGCTTCTACTCTCAGCGTTCATCATGACTCGATCCACCTTGAGCAAATTTACCGAACTTTGAACGTACGCATTTTGAAAGCGGTTGCTGAATTCTCGATCCCGATTGGCCACGGCGGTTAGTTCTGATGCGCTATCGTTTCTATAGTAACAGCTCGTCTACCGGGACTTTTATAGTGTGCGCTCATGTTAATGATAATTTAAAAAAATATCTACTTTGATGTTGAACAAAGAAAGATGTTTTCTATTTTTGTAACATTTATAGACGGCGTCTCGGTGTCTGAGCTTTCTGACAGTCAGAGGTAAAGCGGTAATTACTGTTTACGTTTTGCCGTTTCTCGGTAACATGACAAAGCTTTGTGTTTGTGTTTGTCTTATTAAGAGGGAAAAAATGAGGCTGCAACTGATTTCGCCAGAACGACGTTATCAGTCTGCAATAAATGTCCCATAAGTAATCACAACAACGTGTACACCGGTGAAAGGGAACGATTTTAGCATTCCTCTTTCAGGTCATTGTTCTGCCGCTTTCATTCTACAATCTAATACGACTCGGGCTGAGTCTGTAACACGACGAGCTGTGAGTGAGGCAGTGGAATAGCGTTCACGGTGTAATTTTGTACAATGTAATCAGATTCATTTCTGCCTCATAGTTCGCACCTTTGTTTTCTTTGAGTCATGAGCATTTTTCGACGGAAGCTGGAGGACAATAGCGAGTGAAACCTTGAAATCCAATTTGCTTTTCAATCACCAAGGTGAAGATTCTCATAAAAAGGAAGTCCCAACAGAGTCCTCAATAACTGTCATTTGCTCCAAAATAGGCTTGGCATATACAGTAATTGGTCTCCGTGGTGTTAGCATTTGCATATGCTGCACTTCTCTGGCGAAAAAAAAATAAAATAAAAAGAGCGAGAAAGAAAATTAAAACCACCAAAATGTTGAATAATCAGTGGTGAGCTGCGGCCATGTTTATAAAAGGTCACTGTAGCCTTTAGCTCACCTTTAACTGTGTGTTCATCCGACACGTCGCCAATTCACCCCCTCACTCTTTCACTCATTCATTCCTCACGCTTCTTGCACACGCTCATTCACTTCACTATCTAGACATTCACTCATCTACTCACAGGCTGAGTCGCGCACGCATTCACGTATTCACCTAGCTGATCAACTTATATTATCAATTCATTCACTTTCTCACCAATTTCCCTACCTCACTCACTCACTCACTCACTCACTCACTCACTCGCGTATTTATTCCCTCACTCATTTAATCATTCACTCACACTTTATCCCCTGCTCACACTTTCAGTTTTCCTGATTTTCATTCACTCATTCACACATCTACTAACACCACCACTGATTCACACATGTACATGCTTAAAATTTTACTCACTCACTCACTCACTTTATTCACTCACTCACTCACGCTTAAAATTTTACTCACTCACTCACTCACTCACTCACTTTATTCACTCACTCACTCACTCACTCATGTATTCATTCACTCACACTTTGTCCCCTGCTCTCACTTTCAGTTTTCTTGATTTTCATTCACTCACTCACCTACATCAATTAATTATTCATTTTTTACCTATTGTTTTGTTTACATGCTTATTCACTCAGTCACTATTTATTCACTTGCATTATCTCACTTATATATTTACACTAAAACAGACTTACTCGTGTTCTCACTCACTCACTCACTCTGTTAAGTCTCACTACATCATTTACTCACTGACTTGCTGACATTTGCACCCAACGACCGACTCACTCATTCACTTACACCAATTATTCATTTATTGTTTACTTATTGATTTGCTAACATTTTGACTTATTCACTCACTTATTTTACTTACACTTACACAGACACACTAATTTATTCACTCACTCGTTCACCCATTCAGTCTCTCCACTTCATTTACTAGCTGATTTGACATTTTCGCCCAGTGACACACTCATTCACTCACTCTTTCACCTGCTCATGCGTTCACTCGGCCTCCTTGACCTACTTATTGACTTGCTAACATTTCCACTGACTTATTCCCTTGTTCACGTTATTCATCCATCATTCATTCATCTGTTAATTAAATGTTCCACCTATATATTGATTCATTCATTAACTCACCCAGTCACACAATCACTCATTCATTCACACAACTACTGAGTCACTCATTTATTCACTCGGTGACACCTTTTAATTTATTCATTCACTCACTCACCTTTCAGTCATCCATTCATTCAAAACATGTAATTCTGTACATGCACAGTATTCTCTCTCTCTCTCTCTCTCTCTGTCTTTCTCTTCATATCGTAAATTCTGCATTCTCTCTCTCCACACTTCCCTTCTGACTCATTCGTGTTAAAATTATGCCGAAGGTGAAAGCGTCAGTCTTCCTGGAAAGAGTACAGTACGTCTGTCTCTCTCTCTCTCTCTCTCTCTCTCTCTCTCTCTCTCTCTCTCTCTCTCTCTCTCTCTGTCCCACACCCACCCACACACACACACACACACACACACACACACACAGTCCCGAGCTGATCAGAGCAGTATAAGTCATATCTCTGTTTCTCTCTGGTTGTTCTGTGAGCTAACCCAAAGCTGTGCATGCTAATGAAGCGCTGATAGATTCTCCTGCTCCGTCATGTTACTGAGAGCGAATTAGCAAACAGACAGCCGTAATAGAGACATGGCTAGCAGCTACAGTAGCTCCGAGCAAGAACAGCGTCGTAACGTTTCTGAGCACAGCTCTGCTGAAACACGGGCCTTCAGGATGTAATCTGATGCATTTAGCACATTAGACAAGCAGTTTAGCGTATTGGACAACACATTCACATCCTCACGCTTTAATAGCTTAAATGGCAGTTTGGACTGGGATTATGTCCATTATATGTTTTGATACATATGCAAAGTGTGCACAGGGTGACGTTTTTGGGGGGATTCGCATCGGACCCTGGACGGGTCTTCGAATGTGGTTTCAATTCACGTTCTACTCAGAAAGCGATTCAAATCTGAAGTGAATCAAAATGAATCAAATGCAGGAATCAAATGAATCATACATGTGTTTTGGGGTTGCAGGATTTATTTATTTATTTATTTTGGTGCATGTGAGCTGCGTCACTAAGCCAAAGGACAGACGTGTAGCACTGGAGAAATGCCATGAGTTAATTGTTTATTTACTAGTCATTTATTCATTCATTTATGCTCTCCAGAGTGTTACTCGGGTGATTTCTTTCATTTCTATGCACTTTTGTTTGTACATCTTTATAACCAGCGTACGGCCAAGAGTCTTATGAATCCATTTTCAACCTTACACAGTGTTTTATGAGTACGTTGTCGACCTTACACACACATCGGTGGACGTTTTTTTCACTGCTGTGTTTACTTAATTATGTGTTAAACTCAGCCAAACCAAGTATATGGACTCAGCAAAGGTTAATAATAATAGTAATAATAATAATAGAAAGCACTCTTCAACCTATTGACAATAGAATTGTCTCGGAAAATGTTTTATTTTATGTTGTTTTGAGTCTTTAGGAGATGAAGAAATGACTTAAGTGGTGGTGCAAAGCAATTCAGAAAAATAAAAAGTGGGCCAAAAAAAGCTCTTAAGGTTGCCATAAAAAAGGTTGCAGCTCATTTTAACGTTAAATACTTACTTCACCTGAAAAAAAAAAATCCCTAACACAGCATCATAACGGTAATGTTACACTAATTATATACGTAAATACTCTAATATTGTTAATAAAGAGCAGATAAACCTCATTACAACCCGAGATATCATTAAACCCGAGACTGTGCTGAATAAAGGACGTTTGCTGTAAACGCAAGACATTTTCTCCAGAATGACAGTGAGGAAGTGGTGTGGGAATGCTGACTCTGCGTTTCCTGCACGGTGCCCTTTTCTCGCAGTCCCTCAGCGCCGAGGGCACCGATTTTTCAGTAGAAGCGCTGACAATAAGGAAGTAAAGGTAAAGTCCTGCAGGGCTCCATTCAGATGTTTGCATTAACTGCAGCCAAACAACATAAAGTATTAGTGACATCACAGCGCTGCTGGATTCTCAATTCTGATTGGTCAGGAATTGTTCATTAATTCAGGACGTTTCTATAGTGACGAACTACAAGGCGGATTCTTCACCAGACGTCTGAAAAGCACTCGTAAATGTTGACGCATTCTGTTTGTTTAGCATTTATGGAAGGAGTCTCCAGTGTCAGCGCTTTGGAGCTTTCCACTATATAGGAGCTGCACGGGAGAGAGATTTCTTTTAAAGATGATCCTGATGATGACAACACACGTTATTATTTTTCTTTTTTTTTACCTTATGTACCGGTACAGTTTGGATATAATCCAGTGATCATTTTCAATGATAATAAGCGGCATAATAGCACAATCTGTTCGTTCATTTTCACCTCCACATTTTCACAACAGATGCTGCAGTCAGGCTTCGCTGTTCTCAACAGAGGAGTCAAATGAGCAAAACACCTTGTGTAGCAATTAGAATAACTTAACACACAAAGTGTTTATGCAACGTGTATTATTATTATTATTATTATTATTATTATAGTGATTAATGACAGCAGCGGACTTTATAAAAACAAGTGAGTGTTGTTTGCTTTAGTAGCAAACTGTTGTGGGTTTTACTAGCAATGGATGTCCTTGGTTGTGTTTTTCTTCTAGCTATGAAAAAATCGTGCCGTGCTCAAGTACGGGCTTTGTGATTATTTACATGTACTGTGTTTGTAAGATGTTTGCATTTGTGAATTTTGAAACCATGAATTTTTGATGTCAGAAAGATTCTTGACATGTGACATCACAGCTTTCCCTTTCAATTATGTATCCTTCAGACATCCAGTTATTTTCTAATGCTCCATAAAGGCTGCAGCACACACACGCACACACGTACGCACGCACACACTGCATCAAAAGGGAACAAACAACATCATTATTCATAGTGGCCTTGAATAAGACTAGTCATTTTATGACTTATTCAATTCTTTAATAGAAAACAAATTCCAACTGAGAAACCTGGAAAGCTTGCTTTCTCTCTCTCTCTCTCTCTGTCTGTCTGTCTTCAGCTGTATTTCCCATAGTGCCTATCTGACACCTCACACAACGACTGAATTAAGAAAGTGTGTATATATTTTTGTGAGTGTGTGTATGAGAAAGCGCAAGCTGAAAGAAGTCTACAGTAATAACGTTAGACCAGCACCCAGTGGACTGTTCCACACGCTCAACTTTATCAGCTTTTCCCAGTGTGTGTCATCTGTTTTGGTGTCGTGCAGCAGGGAGTCGTGGGAAATATTCAGCCTGGAGCAATGATCAGTGATCAATGATCAATGTGTGTGTGTGTGTGTGTGTGTGTGTGTGTGAGAGAAATATTCGCAGAAGAGGGTAAAAGAAATGTATTTACGTTTTGCGTTTGTACTCTTTTGTCGTTATTTTAGACATGAGGTCTTACAAAATATAAAAACTTAATTGATATTTCTTTCTTCTTTTTTAAAGACGGAAGTGGTTTAAACAGCTCAAGCCACTAGGGGGCCTCGTTTGAATTGTAGGATTTCCAGTACGAGCTTGTTGATATTTCAAATCTTCAAATCTTTTTAAAAATTTATTACACTGGTTATAAAATAGAACTAATTTCTCTTATAATACGAGCCGAGGTTAAATGTTAGCTAGTAGCATAACCACTGTTGGAGAATATGCTAATGTTAATATTGCTATAAACAGAATTATTGTTCGTATTTATGGATTATATTTACCAGCATATTAATTTTTCATTGTATATTATAATCTGAGATCTGTAATCAGAGTAGAATGTCAATTACAACTGCAAATGAAGGAACAACAACAACAACAACAACCCTGATTTGATCGAAGTGAAATTTTCTTAAATGAAATTGTACTAAAATCTGCTTTTTGGTGTTATAAGTTGTGCAAATATATATTCCACCTAAGGAGTAACATACTTAGCGGTATTACAATTGTTTTTCCTGTCTTGGAGTTAATAAGCCTTAACCTGTCATGTCCTGAAGACTTTACCATGGTGGAAAAACCGAGCTCTCTGTTACAAATCACCGACACTGGAGACTCCTTCCGTACACCTTAAATAAACATCTCCGTATAGGAAATTTCATCAATATTTACATACATCTTTTGGAAAAAGAAATTTTAATGTAGGGTGTCTACCATAAGAAAAAAAGGCACTATGAATGAGCTGTTACTATACAAACAATAGTGTATTAGAACAAGCGCATTAATATAAACCTGTGATTTGCCGTACAGCCCAACACCTGTGTAGTGTAATAACTATTAACAAGTGATATATATATATATATATATATATATATATATATATATAGCGTAGCTTTGTGAGGCTTTGGCAACCCATTTTTCTTCCTTATATCAGTCAACAATTTCATTTGGATTTATGAGGCTAATTATTTTATTGCAACTCTCCACCTGACCCATCTCAGTCTCTGTCTGTCTCTCTCTCTCGCCAAACCAGAAATTACCAACGGCTCCATCTTCTTTCACTGTGGAAGCGAGCCAGAGCCACAGCATTTCTGTCCCTCATAGACAGGAGAGCACCCACTCACCACTAATAATAATCTAATAACACACAGTCAGCTAACGGCCTCCAAAATAGTCTCTGTTTCTGTATTAGAAAAAAAAAAAATAGAGGGAGCATCAGATTAATGGACTGCTTGATGCGTGCCAATGGAGATGCCAGGCCAGCGTTGGCAATGTGATGCAAAGCTTTTCTGGAGAGATGAAAAGAGAGCAAGAGAGACAAAGAGAGAGAGAGAGAGAGAGAGAGAGTGTGTGTGCTAATTTAGGAAGGTGGGCTTTATTTGATGCGTTCACTTTCTCTCGGCCCTGTGAGCACTTCAGTTCTTCCTGACACAAGTAATGTCAGAATATTAAGGTTGGGAACAGAGTGTTCCGGTGTTCAATGGGGAAATAAACTGCAGTTAAAAAAAAAAAACACTATTAATTCATTTTATTCCAGATTGTCGCTATTCTAAAGGCCTCTGCACTCCAGAACTGACACGTTTTATAGGTACACTTATAATTAATGTGCATACAATATTTCTATAAGTAATCCAAATCGCTGCTGCAAAGTATTGGCACCCCTTGTAAGAAATCATCTCATGAAGCTTAATAGAATGTTATGATTTTCAATTATTTTTAACTGGCCAATTAAAACCAATAACGAAAGAAAAAAAGCCCTGATAAATGAAAAATAAACAAAGGGATAAATAAACAAATAAGTAAATAAGTACAAATGACAATTTCAGATGTTTTAATTTTTTTAATTTCTAAAATGCCGATGATGAATTTTTGATTTTATGTTTAACTTCTTTGTAATTTATAGTCTCTTAGAAAGTTATCTTTTATGTTTGGCAAAGCTGTCATTTTAAATGGCCAAATTCATGTTGACTGTTACATAACGTATATAAAATGTAATTAATTTCTCTAATCCAAATCACTTTGACACCACATATTTGGCACAAAATATGTTTTAATTAAAGTTGTTTTAAAAAAATATATATTAATGAAGTATACCTTTACCACAGATTCCACAGTAAGTCATGATGAGCAAGATGATGATGATGTTTTTCAAAGCCGGGTACAGTCATGAAGAGACTGAAACACACCCGCAGTGTGCCAAAATGTATTCCAAAAATCTGTTTCCGTCACCCTTTACTGCAATTTATCTTGATCCATATGCCAACTTTTATGCCTCAGCCAAGTGTAAAAAAGTTTGCTGTGATATTCATGCCTTTTGGGAGCTTAAATTAATTCAGCAGATGCATTTTGAAGAGGGTTGGGTATTAAAGATTATGCCTTGGTGAGAGATTTTAAGATATGTGCATTTGTGTTCTGCGGTTTGAAGACATTCTTTGTGGTTAATTTAATGTTTTTTACAGGTGGTCATGCATCAGAATCATAAGTCAAGAAAGAGCACTTTTCAGGTTTGGGTCGCATCTCATGGTCATGTGACTCAAAGTGCTTCTTCTTCCAACGTAGTACATCTGAACTCTGATCTTACATTCATGTTGGCTTTTTCAGTTCAGTCATAAATGAATTAGGTCAACGAGGAGAGAACGCCAGGACCTGGTTGTGGAATGGCTCATGTGGGGGGAAAAAATCAGAGCTATTTAAATATCCTGCCTAATTACTTTGACCCGATATATTGTGAGATCTTGAAAAGTTCCTGGAAAACACATCTCTCAGGTTTGCTATCTAGTCTTGTGTATGCAGCGATGATTGCATGAATATGTACATGGTAAAATGAATAGTGTTTTATTTCGCTTGCTAATGTTACAGAATAACACCGCTGAAACATGTATTTGTTGGGTTGTATGTAGAATCTTGAAGGTTCCCCCAGAGTTTTTTTTTACATCCCACATCCACCCACTCCTAAAGGAATTGTAACAAATTTTGTCTGCTCCAGCAGACAGTATTGACCAATTTCACCAACTCTTGAATCAATTCTGACCAATCCCAACCATACCTGGCAGGGGCAATACTATGATCAAACACTCTTGACCAAGCCCACCCATGCCCAAAAGAATCATGACCAATCCCATTTGCTGCAAAAGAAATTTTGTCCAATCCTGTCCTCTACAATAGGAATTCTGACCAATCCCATCCTCTACCATAGGAACTCTGACCAATCCCACCTGCTTCCAAAGGAATTTTGATCAATCCTGTCTACTTCCAAATGAATTCTGAGTAATCTTGTCGACTACCATAGGAATTTTGACCAATCCCATTCATTACCAAAGGAATTCCGACCAATCCCACTTGCTGCCAAATGAATTCTGACCAGTCCTCTACTCTACCATAGGAACTCTGACCAATCCCACTTTTGGCCAAAGAAATTCTGACCAATCCTCTCTATTCCCAAATGAATTCTGACCAATCCCATCCACTACCATAGGAATTCTGACCAATCCCACCTGCTGCCAAAGGAATTTTGATCAATTCTGTCCAATCCCAAATTCTAACCAATTCTGTCCACTACCAAAGGATTTCTAACCGATCCCGTCTGCTGCCAAACGAATTCTGACCAATTCTGTCCAATTCTGAAGAAGTTCTGATCAATCTCACCTGCTCCCAAAGGAACTCTAACCAATGCCTCCCACTCTCATGGACACTATCGTCCAATCCTGTATGATCCAGAAGGAGTTTTGACCAATCCTACCTTTTATTGAAGGAATTCTGACCAATCCTACCCACTCTTGCAGAAAGTTTGTCTAATCCCACCCACTCCTGCAGACACTCTTGAGCTATCCCACCCACTCGCAAAGGATTGTTGACCAATTCTACCTCCCCCGAAGGAAACCTGACCAATCCCCCTTGCCCCATGCACTGCTAACCAACACCGCTCACTCCCGCAGACACTTTTGTCGAATCCTGTCTGCCCTGGAAGCAATTCTGATCAATCTTTTTAGCTCCCAGAGAAATCCCACTTGCATAAGAGTCAAACACACTAGCTCCCACATGCATTATTTACTCTCTCCACACTTCAGACAAGAAAATTAGAATCTTTTTGGCACTAGATGATAAAACAGTGCAACGATACTGCACACTTTACACTTCTTATCCAACTGCAAACATCTTCAAACAGTTTCCGTTCTTTCTATCTTTCTGTCTAGATGACTCTAGCAGTCTCTCTCTTGCTCACTCTCCTTATCACTCTGGGTGCTAGTTTGTTTATTTGCTCTTTCATCCTTTATCCGCGCGTTATCGCTGACCTTCAGTGTGTCTGCTTGTCTATGTCTATGATGCTCGAGGAGCGACAGGCCTCGAAATCAGAATGTCAACACTATCAGCCATTACAGGGAGGTGATAAGGTGCAGAATTCAAACAGAATTAAAAATAGATCACACAGCTGCTAACTCGCACAGTGAATAAATGCCCAAACGTATCATGATTTATAGCTATGTATTTTTCATTGTGGATTTATGAAGTACGTTTATATTTCTATATAATTGAAGGAAGGGGTTATAATGGACCAACTAGGAAATTAAACACTTATTGTGCCATCATAGAAAAATAATCAAGAAAAAACTGTTTCCACCAGATGTCGATTATTTTCCTGTAACAACAAGTCCTGAAGTTTAAAGAAGTGTAGCAATCACATACTGGTATTTATACTGAATTGGATCACATGACTAATACTACACAGGTTATATGCATTAGTTTGAGGTGCGAAATTGGAGCACCATTGAAGGAGAAGGAGAAGAAGAAGAAGAAGAAGGGGTGACTGTAGTCATGGTAACAGAAGATACACTTCACAACATAATATTAAGAGATATAGAAAGATATAATGGTGTGGATTCATTATAATTCTGCCAGTGTAATCAAAGTGGAACTCACATAAACCATTTAATAATAAGCATAAATCATAAAATGAATATAATTAAAAAAAAAATAGTAATAATGAGTTTTATCAAGAACAAAAACTCTGGATTATAAATACAACAGACTCTACAACATTGCTATCCATCTCACTACAGTTCCTCTTATTGGGATTTGTATTAACAATAATAGCTCCTAATATCTCTGGAGTAATAATCTACTCAGCTCTACAACAGCATGAGGAATAATTAAAGCCATAAACTGTAATTAAAGGATATCAAGTCATATTCAAACTTAATCCGCCTCTGTAATGCCCTGTAAAACCTCATTAGGGAGAAACGAACAGCTCATATAAACCATTTTCAGGAAGCCAAAGAGCTCTCGGCAGCGAAATTAAACGCAAATCTTATAAACTCAAAAAGAGCTACTGATAATAGCATGACTGCAGAGACGCTGCGTTGAGAAAGAGCATCTGCTTAAAAACGTCGAATTATTTAATTTTACTGCATTGTTATATGTTTAACATCTGCATTTGTAAAGTAGGCGCGTTCGGATTATTCATGATAGTATATTTTGTAAGCTTGTGATCACTACTTCATAAAGAATAATCCATGTGTAGAACTTAATTAGGTAATTATGTTGTAGCGTGATCGTTATCTAGCTAAAATGTAGACACAGGAAAAGATTTTTATGACTGACTAAACAGTACGTCGCAGCTTTTGCCTAGAATAGAATGCTCATTTTGCATAAGTTTGTTCGATTAAAACAATCGATTTTTATTTTTAAAACAGCAAACATCGCAGTTCTATAGTTTACAGTAACTAGAAATAACAGATTGGAAGGTCTGAAGGCTAACACATGGTACTTCTGAGACAAGTGAAGCCTGCCAACACTGCATCACACTCGGAAGAAAGCGCTATCCGCCCTCTTCTGCACACAAGAGCTCACAGAAGGCCACGATTGGCCAGTGTCACCGTGATTGACACTTTTTCTCTCGACGGATGGCCGTGGCGTTATCTGGATTTGAACTCCGATCTCCCGGTAATAGCGCAAACGCTTGAGCAGAAACTGAGAAGATTGTTATTTTCATTATAACACACTATTTACACAAAAATCTATTGTTTATATGGAACTAACATAATGCAAAGTGAAGTTTTTTTTCTAATAAAAGCACCAATAATCACAGCACACGTTCACACAGTGAACTCTAAGGCATGTCCGATCTTGCGGTCTGGAACCAAATGGAACGTAATGTCTTGCTCGTTTATTTATTTCTTTAACATTTCTAGTCTGAGTATTCATTTAGCTAATGTAAGACGTGATGAAGGATTGACAGGAGCGCGGACGTAAAGGGAACAAGCGTCAGCTTTGTCAAATGATGTTTATCACCATCAAAGGACATTTTCGCTGTTAACGTTCAGCTTTGAGTGTGTGACATCTAAGCAGAGGCGCGGGAACAAAGCTGTTGTAGCGTACACTCCGAAAGAGCGCTTTTGTGTGAACGACAATGCCAACGTACGTATATTCATTTACGAGACAAAGCGCGATGTGGAGATGGGAAAGCTGAGAGAGTATGTCACAACAAGGCATGTAAAGGAGAGAGAGAGAGAGAGAGAGTTCTGAGGAGGTCCAGCAAAATAATTTGAACACAAAAGAGAACAGCTGCAGTTCCCAACGTCGCCTGTAGGACTACATCTGGTTCACATTTGCGTATGTGTGTTTGTGTGTTTATTCTGCAACAAGCTGTGTTTGTGCGTCAGGGCATACACACGTGCACATCTGCATGTTGACACGATTGTGAGCGTTGTGTACTTTTGTTTGAGCGTGAGCTCCTTTTCATCTGTCCATAAACTGTTTCTCAGCAGACTCGCCTCTTCAATTTGTAGCTTGGTACACTGCAAAAATCTTAACAAGGGAAAATATCTTGAATATAATCAAATGTCTCCTCAAATGTCATTTATTTCTCGAAAGAAGGAAAATTAGTTGCCGGTAAAATAAGAAAATTATATGTGTGAAATTAGTAAAAAAAAAAAAAAAAAAAAAAAACGGCTTATTAGCTCGAATTTT
>JAQQZR010000012.1:26034513-26047753 GCA_030068235.1 Notoglanidium macrostoma | reverse complement strand
GATGCTCCAGTGGGTGAATGAATAGATGGATGGAGTGATGGATGGATAGATGCTCCAGTGGGTGAATGAATGAGTGGATGGAGTGATGGATGGATAGATGGATTGAAATGGATGCTTCAAATGGGTGAAATAATGCATGGAGTGATGGATGGATGGATGGATGGATGGATTGAACTGGATGCTCCAATGGGAGAATGGATGAATGGATAAAGTGATGGATGGATGATTGAAATGGCTGCTATAAACGGGTGCTTCACTTCCACTCTACTGTCTTAAACACTGTCATTAAACACATTAGTATGAAAACATTTGCTGTTTTAGAAAAACAATCAGCGACAGAGGGGTGTGATGAAGCGGCGCTACCACCCCTAATTTGATTGTTTTTCATTCAGTAACGGCACATCCTAAAGGGTTTCAATCCTCTTATACCACATGAAACATGCAACAAAATTCTTTATTAAAGAATAACACTTTACTTTTTATCCATTTATAGTTACATGTTGTGTTCTGGTCCGTGGAAAACTTCACCGTAGCGACAAATATCCATTCTTTATTAAACAGGACCGTTTTGTGTAGCGTTTACCGTACAAGCCTATGAAGGCGCCGTTGCCATAGAAACGCTAATGTATCAATACAAGCGTATTAATGTTCAGTAAACCAGTGCGTTACTGTCTGAGCTGCTGTTATGGAAAATTAATCAACACCTTCTGACCAATCAGAATCCAGAGTTCAACAGTGTTAAAAGTGATAAAATACAACGATTAAGTACAATTTTTCAAATAACTCATAATGTATCAAGTGTGTGTTTGGCTGCTAGCTATATTACCTTTGTGTGCCACTTGTTAACACCAGCGATATGTCCTCGCTCTCACTCAGAGCAGCCGTTAGGTCTTATTTAGAGTCTTGACCCGCTGCTCACTCTTGAAGTATCATAACTAGAGAGAAAACAGAGAGAAAAGAATGAGAGTGATTTTATCCTCAGGAGCTGAACTCTAGTCGTATCGCTTCCTTGCCCTCTTCCGCCTGGTCTGATGGCGTTATTAGCGCCCAGAACGCTGACTCGAGACCTTCTCAGACATCCTTTTGTGCTCGCTGTCTCTATTAAAGCTCTGCTTCCTGCTCCTGTTCCATTGTGCGTCTGATTGATCCCGTCATGTCCTGTGCAGCCTCCTTTTGTGCGCCTAATGTACATCTGACGCTGCCTTTTGTCGCTAGTGATTCAGCTGATTGCTGTTTGCTAATGTCGCTGCCTCTCAAAGGACCTGTCACGAGTGCCTCCTCATCGCTAATGGCTTTTTTTTTGGAAGCTAACGTGAAAAGATCTTCAGTGCTGGTTTTAATGAAATTGTCAATGTGTGGGGTTTTTTTTTTCTTTTTTGTTTTGTCAGACAGCTCTTTTGTACCAAGTCAAGCAGGAAAGTTTTTTTTTTTGTTTTTTTTTTTTTTCCGTGTGTCTTTTTTCTAGCTGCTGCCTCAATGAACGTCCCACTGATCTTATAGCAATACAAATAGTTTTGAAATTGTATCTAAAAAGAAATGACCTTTTTTCGTGTGTGCACATTTAGAGGTGTGAATAAAAGACGAAGGAAACGTAAAAGCGGTACTTTTCAACAATTTTTTGGAATTTCAAATATTTTGCATAAAAAGACGTATATTTTCATACATGCACCAAAACCTGGGACACATTTTAAGAATCTGAAAAAGAAAAGAATGAACTTCCTATAAAGTATATTTCATCTTAGGTATCATGATGTCATACAGTATGTAAGGATTTAAACACTTGCAGATGTTTTGTTATATGAAAATAATCAACAACAGGGAGATAAAGTGGAATTTATTAAAGAAGTACTTTCAGATCCCTTAAAAAATGAATGATGTTTTCCACGAGCTCTGCCTGTTCCAGTTATCACTGTGTAAACGCCTGCCAAATGAAGGTGTTCAATCTGAAAGGTGTATCGCAGATGAAGGCATTGTTCCCTGAAGGGAAGCTAATAGACTGTCAATAAAGCGAGTTGCATCGGAGACGACGTTTTATTGCATTTTATTACGTGCACGTTCTCATCCGTGAAACGCGTCCAAATGAAGGTCAAAGACTCCGAGTGTCAATCTTCATGTTCGGAGTGACGCCAAAATATACCCACACAAACACATATTTCTTTTAAGCGCAAAGCAAGTCTTGCGCTGAAACATTCATGACGGTGTAGCGAGCATGTTAGTCACACACATGTGCCCTGTAATTAGAGATTTGCCCCAGCATGGTGTTCAGCAAATTGACATTTTAATGGAATAAAGGCCGAGCTTAAATTGCCGGCAGGAAATACGCGTCCAAATTTTCACCCATTCACAGAGGAAACAATGAGAGCAATCATCCTGCAGAGTTTATCACAGAGCGTCTTATTAAATGTCAGCTTTGGAACAAAAAGCCACTTCAGCTGAAGAGCTGGTTCAGTAATGCTGCGCTATTAGTGACGTCATTCATTCCCACAACTCGGATGGAACGGCTTGAAATGCTTCACTAAAGATATATAGAACTAGAAAGGCACTCGGAAAGCGCAGACCTCCGCCAAGGACAATAGTCGACTCTTCTATGCTATGCAAATCTGCAAATGCAAACCCTTTATGCCTTTATGGTGGCCGCGCAAGTCTAGCTACATATGGGCTTTTCGCCATTAGGCTCGCTTATCAACAAGAAAAGCTTTGCTGGATCGGTTGCACAGGAATACCCACACTCCAAAATACATAACTAGTGTAAAAAGTATTCGGTGGAAGAAATACTGAGTGGCAGCGTTAGCATTCAGCTCCAAAGCTGTGAAACAAAATAATGATCACTGTCGTGTCCAGTTGCCTTTAATATAAGCACATAGTCATTTGTTTTACTCCCAGTTTCGCAGTTTCTCCTACTAAAGGCAGCCATTTTCTCTGTTTTGCCACTCATTCTGACCAAGAGGGGGCGTATTCTGGTGAGAAAGTAACATCAGTGCATATCCTCACCATGTTTTGTCACTGTTGCCATCTACTGGATATTAGGATGTATGGCATTCATGAGAACAGATCACTGTGTCTCGCAATGTTAGTGAAAGAGAAAATGAATTCGTCAGACCGTGCCGTGACTCAAATCCACTCCAGAATTTAATGGGTTCTTCTTTGCCCCATGCTACACCATTCCACCAAATTTCATGTAAATTGGGTTAGTAGGTTTAGTGATATGCTGCTTAAAGTCACCAATAAACCACACAGGTGGAGGTAAACATAAATACACACATTAACAAGAAATTGTAACACTTTCCTTTAACGGCCACCTGACACAAGTTAAAACATTACCTTCAGTCTTAATACATTACAAAAAAACAACCCTTGTATTAATTGATGTTTGTTTTCTTATATACGTATGTCTGTAGAACAGATTTATAAATGGTTTCTCTAAAGAGATCTTTATTCGACATTTATGGAAGGAGTGTTTTAGGAAAATAATCCATTTTAGCGAGGAAACAGTAAAGCGACGTTACGCACGACCTCATCACTGATTTAAAGTACCCTTGGAACGAACTTTTAAAAAATGCATCAACGTGTTGCAGATAACGTTTTAGTATTTGTCGACTGAACACCTTTTTCTTTTTCAGCTGAGAAAACCTCTGGAAAACATTTTGACGCAATTCTTTCTTTGATCCAAGGTTACAGTGCTTTTCCAGGCATGTTTACTCTTAATTACTTTGAATCACGTAAAGTATTAACACGTGTTTTACTATATAAACAAATTTTTTTACGGGTTAAAGAGATGATCCTTATTCCGAATACAAGAACAGAATCCAAGAAGGCAGAAGATATACAGCATGTAGCAAGATGAACTGCACAGTAAGACTTAGCAAGGAGGAAAACACGGAACAGGTGAACACATTAGATAAATCAGCCAATGATAAGCTAAGAGACAAGAGAGAAACCACGACCCATGAGAAGAACTCGAAACCATCTCTGAAATTCCATTCTTATTATTCCATTGGGAAAAAAAAAGAACCTCATCAAATCCCAAAGACATGTACTATAGTAAAATAATATTATACATTTCTTGTCCAAGCCTTGAGTAATAACACAAATGTATGAACTGTTACTTAATTTATAGCACCATATATTCGAGTTTGTGTTGCTTTGATGTATGAGCACACTTCTGTGTAATTATGAGTCTGGCTTTTCTGAAGGGCGCTGTTCGCCAAGATGAAGAGCAGCAGTTTTTTTTTAAAGCTCGAGAAGGCCAGTGCCTTTCTAATGATGGATTAATGCGTCACTTTTCATTAGCATCTGTCTTTTTGAATGATGAAATAATTTTCTCTGTGTGTGTGTGTGTGTGTGTGTGTGTGTGTGTGTGTGTGTATGCTTTCTCCGAGTAGCAGTCAGTTAAGAAGTGACTCTCTTCTCTCCGAGAAGCTTTAGTTTCTTCAATCTGAAATGTAATCTGTTTACAAATACAGAAAGTTTGTCAAGCCTTTATAGTGATGCGGAAGTTTTTTGCATGAATAATTTATCGTTTCATCTTCAACAGCGGAAAAAGTAACGGATCCAAAGTTACAGTACTTGTATGCGAAGAGCTGGGTTTGTGTTTGAGTTGATCCGAGTGTCATTATTAAAGTTTGTGATCGCAGTGAAGTTAAGATTTTATAAATAAATAAAAACATTTAATCGTTTTGCAGATTCCCTAAAGAAACACGTCCTGTTCTAGGGAAATAATGAACTACATGGTGGTAACAGCACCTCATGACTGATTACTAGCCTGGTTGCGTTTCACTGATGTACATTTTGGCATGAGGCCAAAAAAACACCTCCATTATTATTGTGAAGGGTAACATTGCTCAGTGTTTGTTGGATTTTTATCGAGCATGACGTTCTCTTTTACAAACTGTGAAAGACACGGGACCGTAATTTGGTCCTGTCCATCAAAGGTTTGTCATTCTTCGTCACGACCTTCACACTCACACGTCCATGCTCTCGATTCTCCCCTGCTGATACGCTACTGGCACTGAACGATGAGTGTGTGTGACGACCTTTCACCCCACATATTTTCACGCATCCATACAGATGTTTAAGGACAAGCCACTCGCTGTGATGTTATGTTGTTCATGTACTCCAACTCAAATATTCTGGTCCATGCTGAATCTAGGCCTGCGTAAAATAACTTTCTGAGATATCAAGGATAAAAGGATTAGAAGCAACTAATTTTGTCTTTGTACTGAATATTTTAAATATAAAATGTCATCGATTTTATTATGTTCCCACATTTTCTGTGTTCATTTGTATAGAACATTAAATAAAAACATTAGACCTATTATTATCAGTCAGTCACAACTCTTTCGCTGGTTGCCTGTATTTTATGTATCATTGAAATGTCTTCAAGTGTTGTAACATCATACCTAAATTATGATATGATACCTGAGTCCTGAATTCAGCTTGGAGAAGCATGGCTCAAATTGAGTTCTAATAAAGTTACACAGGCCCCATTCAGGCTGTATACCTAGACTACCAATTCAATCAAAGCTCAAAAAAAAAGTTCAGAAGGTCCACCTGAGGTTTAATACATATATTACCAGCTCAAACACAGCTCTAATCAACTTTCCCAGGCCCGACTCTGGTTTAATGCACATGTTATTACCTCAAATTCAGCTCAAATGCACTTGAAAGGCTTCACCCAGGATAAATATATATATCAGGTATACTAACCCAGCTCTAATAAAGTTCAACAGGCTCACTTCAAGCCAAACACACATAATAGTATAAATAGCAGCTCTAATAGACAAGCAGTGTCCCTGCATATATATTTGCAACATAAATATAATTATAGGATCAATTCTGGGTTCACTTTACCAAGTCATATTTAACATACTTGACTATGGTGTATAAGTGACTCAAACACAACTCAAAAGCACAAATACAATAATTCAGAATAGATGCATGCGTTACTGACTCATCTCTAAGATAAATTGAGATCCGAAGGCCTCCGTTTGGCTTAGCATACATAATAGTGACTCAAACACAGCTCTAAAAGACATACATATGCAGCTCAAATACACTTCTGGAGTGTCTACTAAAGAGAAATACACACTTTAGCAACTCATATGCAACTCAGCTTGAGTCCCAAGTGCCTCACTACGATTTAGCACACATGTTAGTGACTGAAACACAGCTCTAATAGACAAAGGGGGCCCGATGTATATATTAACAACACAAATGCAACTCAAATACAGTTCTAGAAGCTCTATTAAAAATAAATACACAACTCAAATTGAGTTCCAGATTGCCTTCCTATGATTCATCACACATATCAATGACTCAAACACAGGTCTAATAGACATACCAAAGCCTTATGTACATGTTAGCAGCACAAATACAGTTCCAGAGATGAATATGCATTTTAGCATCTCAATTTGAGGTCTAAAGCTTTACTATAGTTAAACACACATATTAGTGACTCAAACAAAGCTCTAATAGAGTTTCACGTGCTTGTTTCAGGCTTAATCCATATATTATTGGCCTCAAATAGAGGTCCAGAGACCTAACTTCAATTTAACACACATATTAGCAACTGATTTAAGAGAAACATTAACTGTTTAGCATTTAATAGTTAATGGAATAAGCCTTGTTCCAGACAAGCACTCTCCCTTCAGCCAAGCTAATTGTCTCTCTCATGTACTAATTATACCCACCTGTTGCTCATTATCTCCTTAGTTTCCTGTATAAACGTCCCCCCATTTGTAACTCACATTGCTACACAGGATTAAATAATAATCTGCCATGATAACCATAATCCACCATGATAGGTACACCGCTATTTAAGCATAACAAAGTATTAGCAGCTCAGAAAGATTTTTTTGCTCATAGGTCCTACTTGTGGTTCATACAATTCACATGGACGTACACAGGTCCAACTTAGGCTTTATAGACCTATTAATAGCATATACAGCACTTAGAGCCTAACACACTAGAAACTCGAAAAGTTATATATACTCAAATAGAGTCACATGCCAACCAGTACACTTCAGGCAATAAACCAGCATGAGGTCACAGGTGGAAGCTTTTACTAATTCATGCAGGTGAAGAACCGCATGGTGTTCTGTGCCCTCTATTAGCTGAGCAAACATGCACAGGTGGTGTTTGGGAGTGCAAGTCTGTGTGTATGGTGTGTGCGTGTTAAAAGTGTGCTTTGGCAAGGATTTGCTAATTTGCCGTGTGGTAACAGATCCGCTCTCCAAATGTCCCACAAGATTCGTGCTACACGGCAGTGAGAGATGAGGAATATGCATAATTGTTTATGAATATGTATGATTGGTGTGATAAGACTATGTGATCAGACTCTTGAGCATGGGTTTCATTAATGTTCTGAAGAACCAGACCACACTCTATATCAAAATATGATCTCAGGACTGGGTATCCATACCGTATCCTGATTTCTGTGACACAGAGATAGCTATTTCTTACTTTTACCTTTTATCCAGAATACCAAAGTAGATGTGTCCTCAAATTTTTTTATGTAATGTCAATAACACTAAAATGGTGGAAAATTTAGGGGTGAAACTTCAGGTTGTTGCATAATGTCCTTTAGTGCCTTGCATGAAATTATCCAGATGGCAATACTTCTCCAAAATAGGATAAGCAAGCACCATGTGAGCAAATTTGAAGAAGAATAAGTCTTTATTTGTCAAATATACATTGCAGCACAATGAAAGTCTTTTCTTCACATATCCCAGCTTGTTAGGAAGTTGGGGTCAGAGTGCAGGGTCAGCCATGATACGACACCCCTGCAGCAGAGAGGGTTAAGGGTCTTGCTCCAGGGCCCAACAGTGGCAGCTTGGCGGTGCTGAGGCTTGGGGTGAACCCTGACCTTCTGATCAGTAACCCAGAGCCTTAACTCAGAGCCACCTCAACCCAAATTAGCATATGAATGTTGAGCCTAAGTCAAAGAGGTATCAAGTCTTTGCCTTATGATTGAAATCGTATTGAATCAGGTGAAACACTGAGGTTTACACCTCTAGTGGGGCAACAGGTAGTGTTGCTGCCTCACTAGTCCAAGACCCTGGGTTCTACCTTGACCTTGGCTTACCTAGCAATGGGGTTTTCCATGTTCTTCTCTTGTCTGCATGGGTTTCCTCTGGCTTCTCGGCTTTCCTTCCAGCTTCCAAAAACAGAGTTGCCACTTCCTGAGTACTGATGTCATTTCTAAGCTTGGGTTACTGAGTTGTTGGGTTTCACCTGTTGGCCCTGTGTTTTCATGGGTTTCCATGGGTTTCTTTAGGTTATCTCTAGGTTCTCTGGTTTCCTCCCACCTCCCAAGAACATTCCAGTGGATTGGCTATGATAAATTGTCCCCAGGGGTGAATCTATGAATACATGGTTCCCTGCAATGGTCTGGCATCCCATCTAGGGTGTATTCCTGCCCCAGTGTCCCAGGTACAGACTCCGTACCCACCTCAACCTTACCGAAAATGATAGTCCAGTTCACTTAAACGTTCAACATCTGATCACAACGACCTCGTCTTCCAGTCTTGATCGATTTCACTACTTCGGAGTTGATATTGAATGGATGGTCTTTCTCATCAAGCGAGTCCTTGAATTCCAAATGGCCAGTTGGGGCAACATAATGTAGATATTGAATTTTGATTGCCATGGAAGGACATTTGCTTGTGCATTCTGCTTCTGGACTACACAATTCTCTCTTTCTGTTCCATCTGCCGCTATGATTTGACAGTTTGCTTCAATTCTTCATCTATCTATTGGTTAATTTTGGAAATAATTAACCTTCTTGATCTTTTTTTTTTTTTTACAATAATTGCTGCACAATGTATCAACCTTATTTATTACCAAAATATTCAAGTTAACTTGTCACGTTCAACTCAACAAGAACAATGTTACCCCATCAAGAGGACTACACTGTTGACGTGTCTGTTTAACCAAAGGCAGTATCTAGGTTTCCTGTAGTTCAGTTGTTGAGGCTGATCCATGATCCAGTAGAGCGTTCATGCTGTAAGTTATTAACACATGAAGCGCATTCCTATGGTGTCCTGTAGTATCTTCAGGCTTTCATATGGTGGACTGAATAAACGCACGTGTCATATTTAAGAAAGAAGTTCGAGTTAGGAATTTGTGACTGTTTTGATGATTTGACAAAGGCATACACTTTTAATTTCCTACCCGGTCATTTGATTAATGCGTTCCTTTTTTTTCATCCAATTCATTGCCTTTTCTATTTAGGCTTTATTTTTAATATACTGATTAGTGTTACAGTAATTTATGTTATGGTCTATTTTGACTGTTTTTTTTTTTTGTTTAAAGACATAAAGCTCGAACGTGTTCTGAAAACATTAAAACACAGACGTAATAAATTATGTTATAAAGAATTATATATTATAAAGACCAAGAACATATGTTAATTTGTGGTTTTTAGAGCAAATAAATTATATAGAAAATGTATCATCAGAAATGTAAGTACTTAAATGTGACCTCCAGTCGTGGACTTTCTGAAACAGACATGAAGACTAACAAACTCAAAGAGGAAGAAGAAATATGGAAGCTGATCCCGAGGAAACAAGAAACAGGTGCACACAATCAAGACAATATACCAGTGACTGGATGGGGGTGATGAAAAAATAGCTATTATCTTAACATTAAGAGATAGAAAAGGAATGTTAACAGCAAGCTATTGTTTAAAAATCCAATTTCTATTTGGATCTAAGTTGCTAATTGGATCTGTTCTGCTAGTGAAGCGTATGCTTATTCTGTCTTTGCCTCCATTACTGACTAAAGTCTAAACTTTTTTGATCGTATTATTCTTTCGCTCGTCTCAGCTGCGGAGAACAATATCACAGTTGAGTCCTAAATCACATCAACCAGAGAAATGTAATTTACTGTCAATAAGCTGTGACTGGATAGCAATGCCATTACTACTTTTTTTTTTATAATTCCATCCACATCTGTTTTGCTCATGGTTTGTTTACCTGTTTTCTGCTTTTACTCTCCTCAAGCAGCCAGCATCATTCTGTGGTTCTGGGTTTTTTTTCTACCATTTCTTTCTTTATTTATTTGTTTAGAATAAATTGGCTTAATTTCAATTTTGTTACAGTGGAGCGTGAAGCATACACATTAGCGGCGTGATTACAGCGTAGAGAGCGTGTGTTTGTGTGTGTGTTTTGAAGGTCTTTTTCAGGACCCTTGGGGGACGGGGACACACACACACACACACACACACACACACAGAGGAAGAGCATGATAAACACAAAAGACTCTAGACTTCAGTGTCTGCCACTTGAGATAGTATTTAGTATGTAAATCGTTATTGTTGCTCGTACAGTGGTAATTAGTGAGGGCAGAGAGTGTGAAATAAGAGCCTAGGCCCTCACACAGGGGAGGAGAACGCACACGCACACACACACACACACACACACACACACACACACACACACTGGATGAGTACCCTCTCCATTGCTGTGTTTATTCTGACATTAGTGACTCCTCCACAATCATATTAACACACAAGCTGCACATCTGCTTTTCCACATAAATCCCTCCCTCCATTCCATCGTTCCCTACATCGCTCTCTCCGCGATCTGACCCCGATCTCAGGCTACACCTTGTACTTTCTGACAATGTGTGATTAGTCTGTCTACTTTTATTCACTACATTTGGTAAATAACCATCTCGGTCACTCCCATTACAGTCCGAAATGCATCTTTTCTCTAAAATATTAGCAAAACATAGACCTGTGTACACACACACACATACGCACACAAACACACACTATTGTGCTAGCTCTTTCTCTCTCACACGTCTTCTCTTACACACTGTCCTCTTGTTATTGTGTTGTTGTCTCAGGGTCAGAGGTTAAGTGATGGGAGTGGCAGAAGATAAATTGGAATACTGAGGCACATCGATTACAGTATTGATTCAAAGTGTGTGTGTGTGTGTGTGTGTGTGTGTGTGTGTGTGTGTGTGTCGTTTAGTCTGTCTGTATGTCTCTCTGTCTGTCACAAAGCAGTCACAAACCTAAAGGAAAATAATTTTAGGCTTTTGAAATGTCCATTATCTGGCTATGCTCAGAGAGATTTAGTCACAGCTGTAGTTTTCAGTACTTTATACAATCTCTCTCTCTCTCTCTCTCTCTCTCTCTCTCTTTCTCTCTCTCTGGCGCAGGACATTGTAATCTATTATGGTCATTTGTTTTGGCCCCCAGGCACTCCAACACATTATAGCATTTCTGGAAAAAAAAAAAAAGTAATGTAAAGTGAGAGAGAAGCCTTTTAGGTCACAAAGTGAGAGAGAGAGAATTATCAGTTCTTTCAATATACTATTCTTTTTTTCTACCTTTCAGTGAATATTAAAGAAATATCCAATTTCATACAGTCTATAACAATTGTTCAGGTAAATCTAATATCTAAAACGTATTTTGTTTACTTAAATTTGGACCAATAGTTTTAAAGGCACTTTACAGAAAACTTCCTGTCTCATCAGTACATGGCACAAGTATTCCGTAAACATCTCAGCATTGAGTGAAATTACTGTTTTTAATGATATTTTTGTTTGTTTGTTTTGTTCACTATGCATATATATAAAAATTAAATTATATTTAATCCACTTGCTCACATTTTAATTCACAGGGGAAGCAAACGTGTTCAACTGAATGCTTAATTAGCCAAGATAAGTCTCCACTCCGTGCCATTAACATCTCTTCTGCTTCCATATCCGTAATTTTAATGCCGTACAGTGGGTTTTTGTTAGTATATACTGAGATATTTGAGTAAGTCACAGCTTGGTTGGTAATGATTTATAAATGATTTAGCTGTAAAAACGAATACATTACAATCCAGTTTATATTTAATGCATGAGCGGGAAGTGTTATTTATTGTTTCACTGTTTCATTAGCAGAAAAAATGTCACATAGAGAATGCAGAAATGTATGGAATGATAAAGTGCATGGAATACTGAAGTTTACAGAATCCTGCAGTGTATGGAATAACAAAGTGTACGGAATATTGAGGCATATGGGATAATTATGTGTATGGAATACTGCACTGTATGAAATAATAACGTGTATGGAATACTGCAATGCATGGAATATGGCACTGCGTGAAATAATAAAATGCAGGGAATATTGAAGTGCATGAAATACTGACGCGTATGGCGCAATGAAGTATACGGAATTCTGCAGTGTAGGAAATAATAAAATGTATGGAATACTGAAGTGTAAGAAATAATCAAATGAAATACTGAAGTGTACGGAGTAATGAAGTGTACGGAATACTGCAGTGTATGGGATAATGCTGTGCACGGAATACTGTATTATACAGAATACAAATGCGTATAGAATACTGATGTGTCTAGACCTCTAGACAAGCCTACAGAATGTTCTTCAGAAGTTTAAGGAATTCTGATGTGCATGGAATACTAAAGTGTATGGAATAATGAGCATTTGGAATACTGAAATGTACAGAACACTGAAGTTTATGGAATACTGAATTCTGACTTGTATGAATGCAGACCTGGAGTTCAGAAGCTGATTTCCACTTTGCACCCTTCAGATATTGCATATGCGTGCACACACACACACACACACGCACACGCACACTGTAAGCAATCACACACCTCATTACATTCATTACTAGTGTATAAATGCAAACTCCTGGACAACAGCATTGAAAACCCCTCAGCAAGAAGCAATAACAGGAGGTGTTTCCTCCTCACACTGTCGCTACACTGAGCTCAATTACACACGGCCCGGTCCCTTCAATTACATCTCACACAGATCCATACACGACTGATGATGCCTGTCTCACTATCGCTTCTCACTTCAGCAGCAGGCATTAATCTGTTCGGCTCGGATTGTAATCTAATCCATCACGCGAGTCTGATCCAGAGAGCATACGAAGCGAATCTGATACTTGATTCAGGAGCGTGTAAGCATTGTGATCTGACCAGCTTTTACTAGTCGGCCAGTAATTCAGAAATTACTTGTCCTCTTTTCCGTAGTTAAAGCAGAAACATCGCAGTTATTAGTTATTATAGTCTTTTTCTTTAGTTATGTATAAAGAACTCATCAGATCACACTTTCATCACGTTTCCAGCTCCAGTGCTGCTTTAGACTACACTGTTAGCACTAAAACATTTATACGTTAGTGCGTTAAGAGTGCAAAAGAGTAAATCTGTGTTTCATATTGCACTATTTTAAAACCATTAGACGCTTAAACAAGGAAAATTTAATTAGAGGTCC
>JAQQZR010000012.1:25981136-25999583 GCA_030068235.1 Notoglanidium macrostoma | reverse complement strand
GTGTGTGTGTGTGTGTGTGTGTGTGTGTGTGTGTGTGTGTGTGTGTGTGTGTGTGTGTGTGTGTGTGTGTAAAATGAAGGCATATCTTTCCCTCTATTTTACCACATCATGCAGTTTTACATGTAACTCGATTGCAAGTCACACACCTTTTTTTCCCACTTTTCAATGTGTGTGAGTCAGAGTGTGTGTGTGTGTGTGTGTGTGTATCAGTGTTCAAGCTGTCGCTGTACTCCGTCTCCGAGCTGTAAATCTGTAGCGCTGTTCTGATAGACGACCTGTTTCTCCAGTGGCAGCGACACTGTTAGTCTCACTTTCCATAATTCTGATGACGCTGCAGGAACGGCTCGGTGCGCTGATATACGCCGATGGTCCGCCCTCATAAATCTGTCAGAATTTACACCGTAGCACACACTTCTCACACAGCACACACTCACAAATATGCGACACATGCAGTGGAGGTTTCATTTTTAGACATTAAACATCATAGCCAAGAGAAAGCCCCTTTAACTATTTCTTGTCGTTTGTTTTAAAGTGAAGCAACAAGGCTACTTTTGCTAACACCTAGCTTAGCGGAAGCATCTGGCGTCATTTATGTGTGTAAAGATGTTTAGTCATTTTCAGCAAACTCTGTTATGTAGAAAAAATTTTTGAATGTAGAGCTGTAGAGCTAAAAACACACACCAGTCGTAGTTTGAATAGCATGTTGATGCTAAATCTTATTTTCTTCAGCGCATATTTTGCTATCAGCTTCACGTAGCACCTCAGCGCTAGCTGAGCGCTAGCTGTTAGCGCTAGTTATTACTTAAGACTATTTAAGTTATTACTCAGCCGAACACAAATGTCTGATCATTTATCAATCTTATAATAAAGTTGTGTTTTTCGTCACACAGATGTTTTGCTTTGATCAACGTGTGTATATTGATAAACACCAATCAGGAGTCAAATACTAAGCACTTTCGCAAAACTCCATAAAAGCCAAAGCTGAGAAAAGACAAAATGGTGGCTAAATGAGTGAAAGAGTGCTTTGTAAGAGCGGTGTGTCTAAAATCTTCCAGTAACACAGCTCAGCCACTGCAGCGCTTCATCACAAACATCTTCCTGTCATGGGGTGCCATTACTTTTGTCCTTAATTTAATATCTTGTCTCATTTGCTTTAATTTATGGATTTGTTTACGTTTAAGTCATTCGCAATACCGAGTTTGACAAAATGTTCTTAAAATCTGTGTGCGTGTTTGAAATAAAAGTGGTAAATTTAAATTTGATTATCCGTAAATAAAATCGCAGTAACTCACAACAGTTATACGATTTAAACCCAAGCAATTGAGGCCCACATTCTAAAGATACGAACATTTTTCCAAACTGGATTTTCATAAATACCGCATGTAATGCAGACGCTCCTTATACAGACGTATAAATTAATTCGTATCTAGTGCGATAAATAATGCTTAGTGTTTACATAATGCCAAACAGCTTGCTATACCGTTTCTCTAATTGCTAGCTACATTAGCATTGTGACTGGCTAACATCGGGTCCCAAACAGGTCTTTGCCGATCGATTGCTAAACTCGCCCATCATGCTAACCTTAGCTAATCATAACGTTGCATATGTGTTAGTAAGTTCTTACAAGTTTATGATGTCAGATTATACTATAAATATGTTTTATAAGTTACATCAAAAATGTCTTTGATGCTAATAACTAATCTTTACTTTTGTTGTTTTGATGTTATTTCGTAATAATTCTAACACTGTATCATTAGTGTGTCCAGGCAAAGTGAAAGTCATGTAGCTTGAAAATGCATTTAAAACAACAATACTGGGAGTTCATTTATATAGTATGCGCCATTGGGAACCAAAATTTCCCTGAATGCTAGTTTATTTTTTTTCTGTCAGTGTCTTGATGTTTTCTTGATAAAATTGCTCACATGGGAGCCAGAGACGGGGGAAGTGTTACACAGCTGGAGTGCGTAGCTTTAATGGGACCTGTGTGTCCCATGACGATAGAAATACATGATGGTCGTGGAATTGTGTGGAAAATGTAAAGCAAAAAGTAATAATGTATTGAGGTTGAGGTTTATACACTGTGTGTGTGTGTGTGTGTGTGTGTGTGTCTGTGTGTGTGTGTGTGTGTGTGAGAGAGATCTGCAATTCCATTCAAATGTGTTTCAAATTGTGTTCAATAATTTAATACTGTGTATTATTGTATTGTATGTGTAATGCTTGTACATGTACTATATCAACTTGCACACACACACACACACACACACACACACACTCACAGACATACACGCACACACACACACACACACACACACGCATGGGTTGGTCTTTGTACATACCCATTAATTCAATTTGCCAATCGGCTTAATTGCAGGCAATTACATTATCCGTGTGTGCGTGCGCGTGGGTGTGTGTGTGTGTGTGTGTGTGTGTGTTCAGGTAAGACACCACAGCAGGAGTTCACAGCTGTTATTCAGGCAGTAGCTCCTCTTCAGTCTCCTCAGCAGCCCATCCTTAAACTCATCATTGCTGTTGCCAAGTCGAAGTTCTGTGCTCAGGTGAGTGTGAGTGTGTGTGTGTATATATATATATATATATATATATATATTTATATATATAAAACATAATCTTCAGAGTTGGATTTATTGCATAAGCAATGCATCCCTTGTTTTGGATGCTCCATTACAGATCATCGTGTTGTGGAACTGTGACAAACCTTCACCTCCCAGAAGCAAATGGCCGTCCATCAGCGTCCCTCTGACCGTCATTGAGGAAGAAAGAAAGGTAAACAAAAACACAATGGCAATTTTCAAAGTGTGTTTGTGATAGAGAGGCTAAACGAATTAAGAGAAACGGTGAGTGTGTCCGTGTCTGAGCTCACGACAATCTACTTAAACGTACATGCACAGGAGAGATGTTTTCTCTCCAATAGTCTAGCAGAAAGCAAGTTGAGGACACTAATCCAATCCCTAGCTTGTGTTGGATTGAAACAGGGCCAGTAGATTTATTGATCTGCTGCTGTGGTCGGCCTCGGAGGAACACCGGGTTCTCTGTTCTTCAGCCTTTCACTGTGTCATTGTGTTCGTAGATTTTTAATAAACTGACCTTTACCTGCAACTTTATATTACATCCTCTCAGGGGATGTGCTTTATCATATGTGTGTGTGTGTGTGTGTGTGTGTGTGTGTGTGTGTGTGTGTGTGTGTGTGTGTGTTGGAGGAAGAGGTTTTATGATGTTTGGGGCTTTCTACTCTCTTTTAACAGTTCATTTTTTGCTCACATCACATCTTCTCATGTTGGTGGACACAAAATGTGCTTTTAACAGATGTTTCTTAAGGCTAAACCAGAAATCAAGGCTAAATTAACCAGAATAAAAAGACAAATCTTCTGAAAACTAGGAAATAGGGAAAAAAAATGCAAGTGCAATGTCTGTTTAACCACTGGGGAATTTCAGCAAACAAGTAAAAAATACATGGCAACCATGCAGGAAAAACAGGAGCATATAAATAGACAAACTAGAGCAAAAAGATAAGAAGCAGCAGGTGAGATTAATTAGCAACCATGGTAACAGTTACAGGAAACTATATTCATAACCATATAAGGAATGAAAAGAAATCAAGACAGAGAGCGTGCAAAGGACAACAGAGACAGAATCAAAGTAGATGTGACCCTGGGATTTTGTCTGAATTTGGATTTTTCACAACATTTCTACAGGAAACGTTGACTATATAAGGAAAGTGAGGTGCAAACTGGGAAAAATGGTATACAGAGTATTGGGGCATATGACATCCCATAATCAGGCTGCCACTTTCTACTTTTCACCATGTTGTGTGAACCAAATACTTCTGGTAAACGATGACAATATAAGGAAAAAGAAGGACGAACGATTAAAGCTAGGGTCAACAGGGACAAAATTCGAGGGGACACGGTACCCCGCCATCCTGTCCTCATTTTGGACTTTTCAGTACTTTGGGGGAAGCAAATGAATGCAGGAAACAATGACCATATAAGGAAAGCGATGGGCATAATGGGGAACATGGTGTACTGTAGAGTATTGGGCACTGGCTCATCAGAGACAAAATATAGACACAAGATATGATGCACTGTGATCCTGTTCTCACTTTTTCTTAATTTGTGGGAACCAAATGTCCCTAGGCAACATTGACCATATAAGGACTATAAAAATATATCAAGATATTTTCACCACTTTGTAAGAATTAAATGTCTAACGGAAATGATCACCATAGAAAACAATGACCATAAAAGGAACATGAGGAACAAAATTGGCCAGATGGTGTTGGGATGGGTCAACAGAGACAAATCAGAAATGATGTCCTGCAGTCGTTCTCCACTTTGGACATGTCACTATTTTGTGTTAGCCAAATGTTCCCAGAAAACACTGACCGTACTGGGAAAGAGAATAAGAGATCATGACAGCGTACAAAATGTAGTTGAGTCAAGAATTCTGTCCTCATTTTGGACGGTTCACCACTTTTTATAGGAATTAAATGTTCTCCAGGAAACAATGACCATATAAAAAGCAAGAACAGGAAAAAATTACCATGTAAGGAAGATAAGGAACAAAATGGAGAAGATTGAAGGTATTGAGTATCGAGGGATTTGAGGGACAGGTCTGCAGACATTTGACAGGGAGGACATGGCACCCTGCAATCCTGACACCACTCTGGTCATTGTAGGAACCAAATATCCCCAGGAAACAATGACCATATTAGGAAATTGAGGAGCAAAACAGGATGCATTATGTACAGAGTATTACAGGAGTGAAGATTCTTCTAAAAAAAAAAAATTGTGGAAATGAAACTCTGAAACTTTCAGAAATAGCAAGGTTTTATTGGACAGTTCTAATTTAATGAATTGACTGATCAACTTCATGTCTTTTGTTACTTTGAAAAATAGTTTTTTTTGTGTAAGATTTTCATCATGGTCTATAAATGTAATTGCTTGTATTTTTTCTTATAGATTATTTGCTATCTACCCTTTATTATTAATGTCTAGAAATGGGTTTTACTCCAGTAAGTCGTACCCCAAATAGTCTTTTAGAAGTGGGAGAAGCTCTGCTAGAATACATTAGTAAGGCAAACAAAGTTTTAATTTATGTAAATGTCAGTATCCTAGGCTTTCTCTATGGCTTTTAATGATCCAGCTTCCCAAGAAAGAGGGAAAAGGACAGAATGCCTGTCATCAATGAGTAAGTTAAGCCATGTCTTAATTTAGGTACATGTATTTAAAAAAATAGCACATCCAAAAGGTCAGACCCTGATTATCTGGTGTTCTCCTGGGTCCTCAAATGTTTTATTTCTTGCTTTTGGACTTTGACAGGCTCATTATGATTCTGACCTTTCATTTAGGTTTCTTTTAGGTAGCTGTGCTGAAATAGGAATTTGTCTACGGTTGCCATGCATGGATTTTTCCACAGTCTAAGATAGAAAAGGTCACGTTCCTTCTCGTTGGCTATACCATGAGTGGTAACAGGAACTAACTTGTTTCATGGCCTCTAGAGTGTACAAAAAATGGTGAGAAAACCAAAAAACATCCAGTGAACCGTGGTTCTGTGGGTGGAAATGCCTTTGATGAGGAGAGTCCAGAAAGCCTGCGCTAACTCAAACAACCACTCGGTACATCTGTGATGAGCAGAAAAGCTCCTCAGAATGCACAATATGTCAAACCTGGAGGTGGATGGGCTACAACAACAGATCACACCAGGCTCCACTCAGCCAAGAACAGGAATGTGAAGCTTAATAACAGGAAAAGCGACAGTTAAATATTGGTAAAACGTCATCTGGTCTTTTCCCAATCTGTTGGAGTTTGTTAATCTAATAAAAACTCCCTTCAGGTCCACATACAGTAGATTTATTAAGGCTAAATAAATCTGCCTTCCTTTAAAATGAAGCTGTTTAAATGACTCAGCCCCTCTAATTAAGCATCGATACTGTAATTAGGGAAGTGTTTGCCCGAAGCCCTTTATTGGCTGAAATGATTGAACATCGGCCCATCATAACCAGCCTGCTGGATCAATGGCTCAGTTTCTCATCATGGTCCTGGATTCCAGCAAAAACTACTGCACGTATAAAACACTTAAAGGTGCAATTAGCAAAATTTCAACGCATTCATTCATCTTCAGTAAGCACTTTATCCTGATCAGGGTCATGGTGGATTCAGACACCATAGGTTTCAGTTCCAGGATTGGTTTTGGGATGATGAATGAAACTGGACAACCTGGAGACCTTCCTGTATACCCGGAAAACATATGAGACCTCTTCACAGACAAGAGGAAACCCAAGCTCTACATAAAGACGTGAACGTTCATCACACTCTGAAGTGGTTCACGATTTGCCACGTTCCACAGTGTGATTCTTCACATGACTGAGACAAAGGATGGAAACAGATGCCTCGATAATGAAGACAATGACTAAACAAGGTGGAGATGGATTTGTTTTTAGCGCTTCAGGAGAAGTGAAAGAGTGATAACTGGAGGATTTTTTAGATCGCTGTCAAAATTTAAATGTTGTCACTCATGTCTTTTCTTGTCTTTGTTTCCTCAGACGATGAGCCGACGTTTTTTCCCTCATGATGTCATCCGGACTGATGCCGTGCTCAGCCTGGATGAGGACTCGGTTCTGTCCACGAATGAAGTAAAGCACTGTTATAACACCTAGAGGAGAAGATACTGATTAAAGCATATACTACAGGCTGTAATGGACATAACAAACATTATTACAGACATAATGAACATGTTTACAGACATAATACACATTAGTACAGACATAATAAGCATTAGTACAGACAGAAACTTGATTCCAGACATAATAAATATGATTACAGATATAATGAACATGATTATAGACGTAAACATGATTACAGACATAATAAACATAAGTGCAGACTTAATAAACATGATAACAGACATAATAATCATGATTACAGACATAATCAACAGAAGCACAGACATAAACATGATTACAGATATAATAAACATAAGTACAGACTTAATAAACATGAGTACAAATGTAATAAACAGAAGTACAGAATAAATAAACATGAGTACAGACATAATAAACATTATTACGAAAGTCAGCAAAACTACTGTTGTGTGAAATTGTAATGCTGATGTAGCATTAAAGTGTATTTATGTATAATTAAGGTGTGAGGTTTCCTGCTAAACCGGGTTACTTTAAGTAACGCCGCTAAATGTTGTTTCACATTACACCATCCCATAGTTGATTATTTTCCTGATAACTGCACTCTCTCAGGTATTTTATTTCTGACTTTAAATCTGAACATTACCATTTTAATAATTAAATCAGGTAATAAACCGTTTTTGTTACTCAGAAACATATATAGGATATTTGTGAGTGACAAAATGGTTTCTTACATATTAACAAAAGTGTTAATCCCGCCTCTAACCTTAAACTTTGTATATTATAATAGAACTTGAGTTGATTGTATTGAATTGTTATGATCTGCGTGTTATTTTTAAAGTCAGGTTTTTTTTCCGTAATCATCCATGTAAGATGAATAAATAAAACACAGCCCAACCTAACAATAAAAACAACACTAATCCCTCTTTTTTTCTCCTTTTTCATTTTCTGCTAATCAGCTTACAAACTTCCCGTAGACGTCTTTGTTATGCAGAGCGCGCTGCCCCCTCCCTCGTTGCCGTGTTTTGTGTTTGTGCACGCACTTTGTTAATGTCAATTCGCTCTCCTCAGATTCAATTAGCGCAGGCATGATATTTACACGGCGCAGGATCAGCGGGCTGCTGGATTTGCTTTTAATTGCTCTTGGCTGTATAATTTAATAAGACAATAATGCGTGTCTAAGAAGGAGACGGTAAGACGGATAGAAAGCGAGGGCGGGAGGGAGGGAAGGAGGGAGGAAGGAAGGGTGGAGGAACAGGAAGAGAAAAGAAGAAATAAAGTAAGAGTGAATAATAGAAGGATGTGAAAGAAATGACAAAGGAGATTGTTATTGGGACGTGACCCGTCTGCATTAGATGAGTTTTTGTAAATGTACTCCTTCTAGAATATTTAAAGGACTTGAACACACCTCCGAATCTAAACCAAAAGTCTCAGACATTCCCGAAAAGTGTGGTTCCTTATACGGTACAGTAAAATTCGGTTCTTGTTTGAGAGAACCTCATCTGGTTTTGTTGAGGTGCCAATATTTATGACGTATGTCATGGTGCATAGTTTCTGATTGAGAAACAAGATCAGTGAATAATAGAATATTATTATACTTGAGTGTATTACTTTCCACATTGTTCTCTATGTTCTACACACTTTGAACTCTTTAAAGTTCTTCAAGGTTCTTTGGAGGGTTCTCCCTTTTCTAACAGAGAAGCACTGAGTTTTAGGTTTCTAAACTGAACCTGTATATGTCTTTCCAGACACACAACTGAAGAACCCTCAAGGGTTCAAGATTTAAACCTTTTTGCCTTAAGAGTGTATCAGTGTGTTGCGTACTGTATACGGTTCTAACTGGAACCTTGTATGAATGTGCAAAACCTCTGTTGTAGGGTTCTCCATACAGGTTTAAAGTGGCGCTTCAATCGTACAGGTCCCCGTGTAAGACGTTACTAAAGAACAAGTGCAGTAGACCAAGTGCATAAATATAAACCTGTGATTTGAAACTTTTCACGAATGAATCAACACCTTCTGACCAATCAGAATCAAGAGAGAGAGATTGCAAGCCAAAACACATCAAGCAAAAAGCCTGGAGTTGTTTTGCATTGTTCTTCTTGCTGACAAATGAAAACGAGATGATGATGATGATGATGTTGATGATGTGGCCGCTCCATGTTGATTAACCCGAGGCAGACCTGTCAGACAGCACATTCCAAGCAGCCAAAGGGAATTATGGGAGCCAGGCCATTGCAAATGAAACTGATTGTGGAGTAAAGCAGAAGAAAGTAACAGCTCGAGGTCTGGGAAAGTTCTGCTGGCAGTTCCGAAGATAAATAAATGAAGTAATTCTCTGTTTGTCATTAACTTCTGCACTGCCATTGTCAGTTCAGAACAAATGGAGCCTGGTTTTTGGCCTGTTTTCTTGGCCAGAGGCACAGGGATGTAGACAAGGGTTATTCATCACGCATCGCAAGTTTGGTTGGAAAAGCCATTAAGCAGTTTAGTGTTTACCATTCGGAAGTTGACAGTGCAAATATACTGTTAGAAAAGGACAAAGTACGCAGAATGGAAAAGCCGTTGCATGAACTCACTGATACCTGTACCAGGTGGAGAGCTACACACATCCGCATGCATTACCTCTGGAAATCAGGCTTCTTTTTTTGGATCAACTAAAGATTTGTTAGATTTTACTAGTCAGTAAGGTGATATTATTAAACATTTTCACATGAGTTCCAACAAAAACACGCAATTAGAAGTGATTCATATTTGAAGCATTTCTAACTGAGCATGCTGATATGAACATGAATAGCTGAATTTGTGCCCGTTTCAATCAGCACAAAAAACACAATCATCCATAAAACAAACGATCCATAAACCAGTTGATCACTCGTAACACATATCACGTTAGTCAGAAATTAAAAAGCATTCAAGGTATAAACATTTCCACAGGCTACCAGATAAAATACAGTATGATCACCTAGAGGGCAAAGCCAATTTTGTTCTCATGGCTCCCGGCTATGGAAGAAGAATCATCGTTGGAGTTCGAACTCGTGATCATCCGATGATAGAATCGCTTTTCTTTCGTGCCACTCGAGAGCTTTTCTTTCTTCTTGTACTTTTCTTTTCCGAGTTCGCCCTCTATAATTAAGTATGACACTGCTTGCTGCTCTACATGACCTCAATACTCACGCTGTTCACTCAGGATATAACCATGATGTCTGACTCTCTGGGCTTCTTCATGTTGATGTCCTAAATCATCCTGCGAGTGAAATGTAACATTAAGAGCGACATTTTTAACGCATTTTCTCGATAAATGTGAGCATCATTAATGACGGAGCAAAAGAGCCTTTTCTCTGCGGCGTTGCAGAAGTCAGAGACTTTATTCCGAGACTTTATTCAGCCTGTGATTGATGTTCGAGACTTGTTTTGTTTCTAATCGAAACGTCTAGCATTAGGCGCAGCCATGAATTCATTTCCAGCCCCTTGGCCTGCAGATATTTTGTTTATAGGAGTGACATGAAGAGAATAAGGAAATCGTGTTGTTGGGTTGTTTTTTTTTTTTTTTTGCTAACTTGGCATAAAAGCAGCCGTGCTGAGAAATCATCGATATTTTTTTTTTTCACTGTAATCAGGTGGATTTTGCCTTCATTGTGTGGCACAGTTTTCCTGAACGGATAGTCGGATATCCAGCACGCAGCCATTACTGGGACGCCACCAAGGGGAGATGGGGCTACACGTCCAAGTGGACCAACGAGTACTCGATGGTGCTGACGGGCGCAGCCTTCTACCACAGGTACAAGGCCTCTAGGGTTGTGTGGAATCACTCAATGCTGAGGTGATGTTTAGTGTGTGTGTGTGTGTTTGTGTGTGCGTGTGTGTGTGATAGCGCAAGCTCGGAGAGACAGTGAGATATAAATGTTTGCGCTGACAGGTTCAGAGATCTATAGAGCAGGTGAGGCAGCAATCACAGTTTGTTTTAAAGTGAAGGCCCCTCTGATCATTCCTCACACACACACACACACACACACACACACACACACACACACAGAAGAAAGACAGTTGAACAGATGCAACACTTTATATGAAAAGCGAGAAAAAGACAGAAATGGAAATATCTATTTCTTTCAGAATCATGACAGCCTGATGTCTTTCTTCTTTTTTCTTTCTTTCTTTCATGCCCCTCTTTTTTCTTTCCCCATCATTCTTCTTTTCTTCTTTCCCCATGTTTGATCTTTTTCTCTCACACCTTTTTCCTTTTCTCTTTCTTTCTTTTCCTTCTCTCTCTCTCTCTCTCTCTCTCTCTCTCTCTCAGGTATTATCACTTCCTGTACACTCACTACCTGCCCGGTCGACTCCTCTCCATGGTGGACCAGCTCGCCAACTGTGAGGACATTCTCATGAACTTTCTGGTCTCCACGGTAACCAAGCTGCCGCCAATCAAAGTCACACAGAAGAAGCAGTACAAGGAGACGATGATGCAACAGGTCTGTGTGCGTGTGTGTGTGTTCGTGCGCGCGTGTGTGTGGTTAAATGTGTGTGATCCAGGCGATTCCCATGCAGCACTAAGGATGGCCAAAGCCAGGACTGATATATGGATGGCTCTGGGGCAGAATGTTTGTGTGTGTGTGTGTGTGTGTGTGTGTGTGTGTGGGTTTGTGTTTGTGTGTGTGGTTGCTCACTGACTCAGCAGTACAACCCTTTTGACAAATGTCTCAATATCCAAGTCTAGTCTTCAAGCTGGACAGTTAGGGCTCGGACACTCCAGAACATTCCACCAGATGGTGGGTAAATAAAGTGTACATGGGAGGGGGGTAGGAGAGGTTAGGAGGGGTCATCCATAAAGCCAGTGCCTGTGCAAACACAGCGTTTATACTAAACGTCCTCTGTGGGGGTGAAAAACACCCCAGTGATGTTCTCTGCCTTTTTTCTTCACTGACCTGTCAAGTCCTGAGTTGTGGCTTGGTCTCTCTCTCTTTCTCTCGCTCTCTCTCGCTCTCTCTCTCTCAGGGTTCGAAGTCAACCCGTTGGGCCGACCCAGACCACTTCGCTCAGCGGCAGTCCTGCATGAACTCCTTCTCTGCGTGGTTCGGCTTCATGCCCCTAATTCACTCTCAGCTCCGTTTGGATCCGGTTCTGTTTAAAGACCAGGTCTCCATCTTACGCAAGAAATACAGGGACATCGAGAGACTGTAGAGACGCATGACTCCGCCTCCGAGCCCCCGTACCAACACAAAGGTCTTTGGACACTTTCAATGAGTGATGGGCTGATTGGCCTGGACTCGGCCTCATGAATATAATTCGTTTCATTTACAATATATGCAACTTATCTTGTTTAGCAGTTCTAGACAGGTATCTGAGAATCCAGAACTGCTGACTTTTCATCGTTATCATCGTCATTTGCAGAGACCGCAGTTACTTAAGGACAGACTCAGAGAAAGGAAGGACGGCCTAAAGTCGAGGCTACAGAGAGGACGGACAAACTCACACCAATGCCTGCAATATGTACATCCAGTTCCCTTATTTTTTGTACGATTTTGCCTTTTTTTAAAAGAAGCCTAAAGTCGAATAAAATCTCTGAATGCCACAGAAGCGACTGATGATTAAATGTGTCTCGGCTCTTGTCTCTGAGGTTATAAACAGTCTGTGTTTGATGTCTTATTTTTTCCTGCCAGGTTAAAGTGAAAGGATTTATTGTTGGTTCTTTGTCATATAAGGTGATTTACAGTGAGGACAGATTGCTGAAATGTTTTCTATTTGCAGTTATTCTTACCGAGACTTTCAAATATTACTTACGGGAATTGAAGGTTTGTGAGTGTGTGTGTGTGTATGTGTGTGTGTGTGTGTGTGTGTGTGTGTGTGTGTGTGTGTTTACCTCTTTGTAAGAACCGTAAATTAAAAAAAAAAAGATTGTTACAATGATGGGAACATGTCACAAGTCCTTACAATCACCAAATGTGTGTGAATGCATTTAACCTAAAAATAAAAAGAGGTCCTCAGAATGATAGGACAGTGTCAAAGGTCCTCACAATCACTGTGTGTGTGTGTATGTGTGTGTGTGTGTGTGTGTATGTGTGTGTGTGTGTGTGTGTGTGTGTGTGTGTGTTTAGCCCAAAAATGACATCGCAGTGTTAGGATAGTGTCCAGAGTCCTCACAAAAACAGTGTGTGTGTGTTTGTGTGTAAAAACCCCTTTGTGAGAACCAAAACTGACTAAAGGTCCTCATAATCACTGTGTGTGTGTGTGTGTGTGTGTGTGTGTGTGTGTGTGTGTGTGTGTGTGTGTGTGTGTGTGTGTGTGAGAAAGTTGTATGAAATGTCATGAAGGGGTAGAGGAGGATTAGTGTTTTTTTGTTTTGGAAGCATGACCAGAAATACACCAATATGGCAAATTACACCAAAATATACCAATATGTATACCAAATGGCACCAATACAATAATAAATAATGAACTTCATCAAAGTTTTTATTTAGAACCAGTAAAAAGCTCGTAGGCCATGAAGGAAATCCAACACATCACCCATGTCGTTCTAATTCTTTCTGATTTCGTCTGAGGTCAGGTTGGTTTGTTTTTTTTCAAGTGTTTGTGTTTTCGACACATTTTGATTACTGACGGCTTTATGAACTCTTTCATCCCTCTCTTGAGAAACCTGCAGAACAGATAAAAGAGCTGATAGGCGGAGACATAGCCTTCCATACCTCCCCGAGTGTCGCCTTCTCCCTCCACTCCTCCTCTCGCTCTCTCTCTAACCCATCCGTCTTCTTCTTAACCTCTCCGCAGTATTCTCCTGCTCGTCCTCCTGCCAGCTCTCATCACCGTCTGATGTCTTCTTCATGGTACTTCTGACACGTTCTGAAGATGATGCTAACGCTCTGAAACTTTACCTTTTACCTACGTTAATGTTGCAGTCATGGAATTACGTGACAAAGTACTTTTGACCTTTTTATACTTGATGTCGTGGAACGTTTCTGAAAACACAGCTTGACCTCTGACCTCTGATGCTGACGATTCCTTCTATAAATGTGAAATTAACACCTTACAGAAGACTTTACAGTATCAACGATTAGATGTTTTTTATTATGGAAATTGAATCAACAACTTCTGACCAATCAGAATCGAGAATTACGCATCGTGCTTTATTTTAACGTAACCGATTTGACCCGCAGCACTTCCTGTTTGTTGTGTATCTGCCGAGGACATTTACAGGAAAATTGAACAGCCATTATTGGAAGTGGAATTGCATCAGTCAGACACAAAGGGATGTATACTGGACAAGTGGAAGTGTGTGGCAGAGTGTGTTTGTGTGTGTGTGTGTGTGTGTGTGTGTGTGTGTGTGTGTGTGTGTGTGTGTGTGTGTGTTTTGTCCTTGAAAAAAAAGCCAATAGCAACAGACATCAGACTAGCCATCGCTGGGATTTACAGAGAAGCTAGCGAAGTGTGTGTGTGTGTGTGTGTTTGTGTGTATGTGTGTGTGTTTTTCATATCTCTCGAACACATATACCATAGTGGACTCTCACATCAAAATTGCACTTGAATTCTCCTCACATCAATCACCAGGACACACACTCTCCCTCCCAGTCCATGTTTTTTTTTCCTTTTTTTAACCATATATTGATTTTTGCTTGTGGCATTGTGGTGCGTGAGCTAGAAAAAACTTTATTACCTGCATGTGGCACTGCGTTCAAACTTTGCTCGTTACTGCCACTCAACATTCACAAAAATAGAAGCAAATTAGATTTTTTTTTCTCGCTCTCTCTCTCTTCAAACGGCAACCCGATGGGAGTCGATTATAACAGTCCTGAATCAATCAGTCAGAAAAACGTTGTTGAAATATCTATAAATCTTAAAAAAAAATTACCCTCCACGCTAATAAAAATGATTTCTGCCCCCTGTAGGTTTCATAAGTGCTCGTCAATATGTGCTAATAGTCTCTCTATGGCATAAATTGAGTTGAGATTGAAGACGCGCAGAGAGGAGCAGCTCTTTCATCAGCGCTGGTATTTCACACACACACACACACACACACACACATACACACACACACAGGCTGGATGATGAGTGTGTGTGTGAAGGCCAAAAGTTTTTCCGTACACTGATCAGATCATAAATAGTCATTTTATTTTCTTTCTCAAACTTTCAGTCTCTCACTTCAACTCATTTCTGTTTGTTTAGTAGTTACAAAAAAAATCTGTACTGTACAGCAAAGCGTTAAACAATCATGCTTCCAATTGAGAATGAAACACTGTGGGACATAAACGAATCGACTTCAGGATGGTAACAATAACACGGCTTCATCGCACATCCCAGTGTTGATACTTTTCCTTTAGCAGCACACCCTTACCTGTTTTTATTCCCTGTATTGACAATATCGTTGCCTCAGCGTGTTGCTGACGTGGCTCCAGGCAGCTCGGATTATTTGTGTACATTTGCGCATGTTCTGTTTGGCCCAAAGTCACCCATTTGAATCAATTTCTTTTTTTATATTTGCCAATAATGCACTTCTCGCCATTCATTGCACTGAGAACATTCTGCTAATGGAGAACAAGCACCAAAGCACACGGATGTGTGAAAATTATACTCAAGTGTCCAATTTCCAAAGCTCACCCATCACATTTATTTTAATTGAACATACTTTGGTGTAGTCATGCATCTGTCTAAAAAAAAAAATGCAACTATTTTGAAATTACTTTTCTAGTCATGCTGATGGAACAAAACACAGAACATAGATCTATAACAGACCAGTAATGTCTAAGACCCTGTTTACACTTGGTATTAAAATGTGTCTTGGGCGATCTGATCACAACTGGACAGCGCTAAATACAAGTGTAAACGACCTCCGAGACGCATTCAAGACGCATTCGCTCAAACCGCTTGCCGTAGTGGTCTAACGCATTTAACCACATACCTTCTGTAGTGTAAACGCTGATGCGTCCCGATGTGTCCGCAACACGGAGGTAACAGGAAATTACGTCATTAATGCTGGTTGTTTTGGTAACAGCGTGGCACGCTAGAAAAAAATGCAGAGGAGCACCGATGCACATGGTTGGAGTGCAAGAAAATAATAATGGTATGTCGCAGGTTTCACGTTTTAATATAATTTCGCACGGGGACCTTTGACCTTCTAGCGGAATTAATGTAGGCAGTAACGCGACACCTCGGAGACACACGATAAACACAAGTGTAAATGTTAATGTATCTCGGCAGTCCATCTGTGACCTGAATGCTCAAGACGCATTTTAAAACCAAGTGTAAACTATTTCTAAATGCCCGCGTGAGCTTGATGGAGATGTGGAACTATCATAAAATGAAGGGATCCGGGAGCTTTAAAGTAAACAGTAAAGTAGCGTTAAACGCGTCCCAGTGTTTGGAGTCACTTCGGGTCGTGCTGTTCTGATGCTATTTTGCTTTCGACTTACCTCAGAAGACGGAACTCATAATTGCGGCATTTTTTTACCTCAGTTCATTCCAGTTACAAAGTGAGAGAGAGAAAAAACACGGACACCTCAATGTTTGTCTTTTGCTAGCAACCAGCTAGCAAGCTAACTCTGAATAGTGATGTATATTTTCCTGCCCAAAACAGTGAACTGTAAAGTCGGTCTTATAGACTTAACAAGCGGAAATGTCTGTTTAGTGATCTAAAGCTTAATATACAGAATAACTCATTTAAACCTAATGATCATAACATATATAACATAATCCATTTCCCCCGCAGGAATTTCTTTGTTTTTTCCTAGTCGGAGTTACGACTTTTAATGGAATACAGTGTTAGTTACCTAATTTAGTTATATTAATTACAGTTTCTATCCTTTTCACACCACAAGGGGGCTCCATGAGACTGTCTGATACAGAACCCTGTGGCGAAGCATGTTTTTTTGTATCCGTTTTAAAAATCATGGCGCCCCCTGGTGGTCCGGGGGGACCATCCTGAACCACTAACACTGCTTAAAACAAGAACACACACGATTTATAATAAATGCAGGAAAGTAAAGGAAACAAGACGTAAAAATCCACACTAATTCTGGAAACGTGACCTGAGAGAAACAAGCTGAAATACATGAAAAATATGTCTGCTAGTCATCCATCTGTTATCAGGAAGACCCCTGTGTATGCTATGTCTAGTTCTATATCTGTGGCTCACGTTAAATCAAAATGTACTTTACGGTTAATAAACATGTTGCTATGAAATCTAAGCTCCCAGCTCAGGTCAGTGGAGCATCCGTCTCTCAGGAGCGAACAGAATACGAAAGTTAAGCGCAGGGGTCGATCCCAAACGGCGCTTCACTCCGAAAACTGTTATACACATGTCGGACGTGTGTGTCGTACTAGTCTCGTGAGCCTCGGGCAGCGTTGTCATAGCTACTGTATGGTGCGACGTCGGCTCGCGAGACGCTGCTATTTGTTTGGAGCTCAGCGACGCTCTCAGTGCTCGCAGTGTTTCTCTCTCTCTGTTTACTCGCTCGCTCTCTCTCACTCGTGCGCTCGCTCTCATTTCATTTTCATTTCAGTCATGCTTTATTGGCTTTGCCTGTGCATGAAAATTGACTTTCACAATACAATTGTACCAGAGCAACACAAAATGTTTACTATAGCACAAAATTTATTTTAAATTTATATTAGTTCATATGTATGATGCAACTGTTATGAAATGAAAACACATTTCCCGTTAACGGATAGCTATAGAATCACATAACCATGTTGTTAACCTACAAATAGCTTTTCTGGATGGTTTGATACTTCCGGAATGGTTGTGCTACCTGCTAACAGTCCGGCTGTGGTCTCAATAAATGCAGAATCTTTTGATTTATTAAAGAATGACGTGTGCTTGTACAAGCGTTACAGAGACAACAGGAAACATGAACTCCTCCATATTGAAGATGGGAGAAAAGAAGAGGTAAAGTTACAGCTTTACCTCTGAAACAATAACATTTAGATTAGAACAATAAATCTGTGACTTGCAGAAAATGAATCAACACCTTCTGACCAATCAGAGTCCAGAACTGAAGTCAGAGGTTTGTCATAGGTACATCACTTTTGGTAGAATAAGATCTATAAGCATGACTCCATATGCTCGTCTGCATCCTCTTGCGGACTTTAAGAGCCATCCTTGCGTGTGTGTGTGTGTGTGTGTGTGTGTGTATGACTGATCCTAATAACACAGCCACAACAATCCATCACTGCAGGCACACAAACCACACCATGTTCATTCCCATGGTAGAAGTTGATTTGAAATCTCATTTTCCAGCAGGTTTTCAATTTCGCCTCCTGTCCCCCCTCCCCTCATTCAACCCCACTCTGCCCCCACGTTCTGTCTTTCACTCCTCTCCTCCTCTCGTTCATCCAGACCCGAGCATGGAGGGAGATACGAGGCGGACGGGAACCGGAAAGCTTCGTCTCGATGGTAATCTGTGAGGAAATACTTTTCTGCCGGGACTTTAGAGCAATCAAAGCCTCCGACTCATGCTGAATGTGTACAAGCGCAAGCATGCATACGTACTGCTTGAGTAGTGCCGCGAATTATAGCTCGGGAAAACCAAAAAAAAATGGGTTAATGATTTTAGATTGTGTCACTGGTGAAAAAGGAGGCTGTATTCAGAGTTACGAGCATGCGGTGAGGAGTTTATATAAAAATTATGAACACTGATGTCCTAGATGTAAATCTAGACTTCAGCACTAGCCAAAAGTTACACTATGTGAGAGTTACACACACAGGGTGGAGTTAGGCAACATCTCCACAGCTGGAGCCAATCCCAGCATCTTGGGGCGAGAGGCGGGGTACACCCTGGGCAGGTCGCCAGTCCACCACAGGGCCA
>JAQQZR010000012.1:25947016-25962656 GCA_030068235.1 Notoglanidium macrostoma | reverse complement strand
CACACACACACACACACACACACACACACACACACACACACACACACACACACACACACACACACACACACTGACCTGAGCATAATCTGTGCTGGATAAACATAAACATAATTTTAGCCAGAAAAAAAACTCTAGAGAAAAGATTTGACTCATATATGTGTGTGTGTGTGTGTGTGTGTGTGCGCGTGTGTGTGTGTGTGTGGCTTATGACCTGCACTGATGCTCCAGGGCAGAGGATGAACTCATTGGAGAAAATGTTCCGCAGGACGTTAAAGCAGTTGTAGACCTCGTCTAGAACAGGAAATCACAGATAGTTCAACAATATAAAAACAAAAAGAACACAAGCTAGAAAAAACTGCCTACAATAATTTGTATAATGTAAATAATAAGCCTCTCACCTCTCCTGTTGGAGTTTGCCATGTGCATGGCCACAGCCAGGAGAGCCGGCCTCACGAACACGTGCAGCGTCTGATTCCTGTAAGATGCGCATGACAACACGCCGACCGCTCGGTTAAACTCCGCCTCTTCAGCACTCAGCCCCGCCCCCGACGCCTCAGGAACAACCAGTTGCACACGCCCCCCGGACACGCACGCCAGGTTTCTGTGTATGCTCAGACTGGAGCTGATCACCTTACTGCACGGCTCACCGTCTGAGAGAGAGGGAGAGCGGGAGAGATAGAGAGAAGAAGCAGAGATAAGAAGAGAGAGAGAGAGAAATGGAGAGAGAGAGAGCGAGAAGGAGAGGGAAAGAGAGAGACAGACAAGCAGAGTGAGAGAGAGAAACGGGGGGGGGAGACAGACAGAAACAGAAAGAAATAGAGAAGCAGGGAGGAGGAGAGAGAGAGAGAGAGAGGGATGAATAAAGGGGAGACAGGAAAAGTAGAGCGAGAGAAAGCGAGAGAGGCAGAAAAAAGTGAGAAACGGAAAAACAGAGAGAAAGAAAAAGAGTGCGAGAGAAGCGGAATAAGTGTGAAACGGAAAAATGGAGAGGGAGACAGGAAAAAGTTTGAGACAGGGAAAAACAGAGAGAGACAGAGAGAAGCAACAGAGAGAGACAGAGGAAGAGAGACGGAAAGAAACAAAGAGGAACAAAGCAAGAGAGACGGAGAGAACGGAACAAAGAGAAACAGACAGAGAGAGAGAGAGAGAGAGAGAGAGAGAGAGAGAGAGAGAGAGAATCAGAATAAAGGATGGATTTCAACTGAGTTTGATCTACACACTACACCACTACCTCCTGCCCGTGTCTGTATAAATGCTCTGCGTGTTTCGTACCCGGCCAGTCCAGGAAGGCCCCACAGCTGAGCGCTAGCTGCCGGAGCCAGTCTGCCTGCTGGGTGAGCGCGGACAGCTCCATGCCATCGGGGTTCTGCAGGAGCAGTGTGGAGATCAGCGCCCACGGCTTCAGTACCATGTTCTCCTCCTGCAGCCTCACCAGGTGAAACGCTACGTCATTCACAAACGCCTGAGCGTCTGCCGCCGGCCTCTGGGGAATGTGTCTGAGAGAGACACGGAGATATCAGCAACACTGCTGTTATACCGGAGTATGATGAAAATCAACAAGCTACAGTTTGCAAGATAATTTGCAAATCACCTGGGCACCACGTTGTACTGGGAGCGGCTGACGTGGCCCTGTGCCAAACTACGCACAGACACCGGAGTCCCAAAATACACATGCACTGTACCAAAATCCTCACTGAGGATCCGCCTGGCCTTCAACAGACCCTGAGAGAGAGAGAGAAACAAGTGAAAACAGAAGACAGACAACAATCAAGTATATGCACGGTCTCCTCCAAAAGTATTGGAATAGGAAGACCAATTAATTGTTGTTGCTGTGCACTGAAGACATTTGTGTGTGAGATCAAAAGATGATTATGAGAATGCCCTTGTATTTACATCTAGATATGGTAAACAACATACAACAGAACACATTTTGTATCAAACCACCCGGTTTTTCGAGTGTCTTCAGTGCACAGGGGGAAAAAAAACAAAAAAAAGAAGAAAAAAAAACTTAGTTAATTGTCCTTGCTGTTCCAATACTTTTGGAGGGGACTGTATGATGCTACCACCCCCATCCTTCAGAGCTGGAGAGTTACTCACAGATGTAGATTCTTTGGGTTTGGGCACGCCGAGCAGCTCACGTGCATACAGAGACTCTTCTAGAATTCTCTCATAGCTTATACTCACTGGAACCAAGTTGACATCGAAGACTTCGCCTTTAAAAAATGGCTCCATGACTATATTCAACAGACCTGAGAGGGAGACGGGGAGACAATAAAAAATTAAACGATCAGAGATATTCATCTTGGGGTTTTTTTCTTTTTTCTTTCCTGCATCGGATTAATGACTGGATCAGAGTTGGGTTCATCACACCAAACTTCCTCATCCATAAACAAGACAGTGGCATTAAATCACTTCTGATTCAATTGTGCAGCTGTTCTGCTAGACTTCATTTAAGAGTGTCGGCACAGACACGGCAGAACAAAAAAGCCTTTTCCTGTCGCATCTCATTTATTTTCAAGAGAATGGAAAAAAAAAAATAAATGGATCACAAAGATGGAAAAGTCTTGATGCTGCACTATATTATGCAGGAGTCAGCGAGGGCCCTGTGTCAAAATCCCTGACGAGTTTTATGCTTTATGCAGATCGTATTAACTGAACAAATGATGTTTAAAAGTCTGCCAGTGAACCGGTTCTCTCCAGAACTTTTCTGCACTTTCATATCTCCGGATCTGTCCCAGAACTCGGAACTCCTCCAGATGTTATGTATACTACTCATCCACCCTCAGGCTTTGTTTAATTTCCAGTCAATTCTTTTTGCATTGGATTCTACAGCAAGTGACCACTAGGATTTCACAGTGTGGTCCCTGGCGCCAATATTTTGACAGCTGTGCGATCAGGTCACCTGTCTTTGGTGTGAGTGATTTTGCCGTTCGGCTCCTGGTACCTTCGAGGAAGAACTCGACTGGTGCGTAACCATTCTGTGGAATTCAACAGATGAGATGGGATTAGGTAATGAGCATTAACTTTACTGGAAGGATAAATGAACTTTGTTTATTCCAATGTTAATAACGTAGTTTGTGAAATAATGAGTAAATGAATAGCGTAAAGTGATTTAACCTACAGCTAGGCTCTGACTATAGTTTAACTTTGTGTATACACATGGATGGATGGGGGGGGGGGGGAATGAAAGAAATGGAAATGAAGCACGAATGGAAGGATGCAAAGACGGATCAAAGTGATGGAAGGAGTGAATATAAGAGATGGAAACGGATAAATGAATAGATGGATAGAAGAACAGAGAAACAGCTGGCTGGCTAGATGGAGCCGTGATCGGATGGATGAAAGGATGGACAGACAGTCCGCTTGATAAATGCGTAGATATATGCTTACATCCAGGGCCTGACTTTGGTTGCGTGCACACTATACACATGCACTGTATAGATACATGGATGGATGGAGTTATGGCTGTATGAAGTTGTGGTTGGATGGATAGACAGTTTGGGTAGATGGATGGAATGATGAATGAAAGTATGGATAGTCATATGTCTGAATGGGTGGATAGATGGAAGGATGGAGTTGAGGTTGAATATACAGATGGATGGAATGGACAGATTTCAAAAGAATGGATGGATGAAAGGGACAAATAAAAAGACAGACTATTGGATGAATGGTCTGATGGATGGGTAGACAGAAGGACAAATTAATGGAAGGATAGATGGACGGATAGATGGATGGAGGGTTGGCTAGATAGATAGAAAGATGTTTGGGGTCTGTGGTAGCTCAGTGCTTAAGACAATGGACTAGTGATCGGAAGGTGAGTGAAGGTCGTGAGTTCAAATCCCAGCACCGCCAAAATGCCACTGCTGGGCCCTTGAGCTCACCTTCACTGGTCAAACCTTCACTGCTCACTTGTATAAAATGTATGTATGTGAGTCGCTCTGGATAAATGACATAAATGTTAATGTAAATGTTTCTTACTCTCAGCATGGTCTTCACATATTCAGAGAAGACAGCCCAGTAGAGTTTATCTCCTCCAAACGAACGACGGATAAAAAATGCTCCCGACATGCGCAGCATCTCTCCAATGAACTTCATGCTCATAAAATCTGGAACAGAAAAGCACCACGTTTGTGTGAAGGAATCAGGATCGAAAAACTTAACTTGAATTGTGTGAACTGAATAAATAAGTCTACTTGTAAGAACGATACTCCAAAGAGAATGTTTGTGGCGGCAGAGTCGTAGGAGTTACACAGAGTCGTAGGAGTTACACAGAGTCGTAGGAGTTACACAGAGTCGTAGCAGTTACACACCCATTCCTGCAGCGATAACGGGTAGAGCCAGATCGTATGTGAACAGGAGGTAGGACATCATCAGGAAGTCCATGTAGCTGCGGTGACTGGGCAGAAGCACCACCGGATGCTCCTGAATGGCCTGCTGAAGCTGGAAACAATAATCCAAACATCAACTAACTCATCCATATACTGTACCAATAAGAGTTAATAATCAGAGTTAGTAAGGTGAGAAACGGAAATGTTTTGTTACATTTCTTGAATAAAGTCCAAAATAGCCAAACATTATATAGAGTACCATCATCCATCAAGCTACATAATCAAGTGATGATGCCTTAGTACTTAAGATTATGGTTTGTGTGATTTTTTTTCAGGCTCTGATGGTGGTGCAACTGATTTATATACTTGCAATTTTAAATAAAAAATGGAAACTGGCTGGATGGACGAATGGATGGGCAGATATAAGGATGGATGGATGAATGGAGGGACAGATGGACTGATGAATGCATGGATGAAAGGATTGATGGAAGAATAGGCACACAGATAGATGTATGTATAGATAGATAGATTAATATATGGACAGATGGATGGATTATTGAATGGATGATTGGAAAGATGGATGGAAGAGTGTGAACACACAGATAGGTGCACGGATGATTAGATGTGGCTGACTGAACAAATGGATGGATGGATGGAATAAAGGGGATGGAAATAAAGAAATTTCAGCTGTAAGGATGATGGAAGGAGCGGAAAATAATAGATGGATGCATGGAAGGATGGATGAATGGAAGAATTTATAGACAGTCGGATGTTGATGAAGGCTTGGGTGGATGAATGGATGGATGATGGAATGGAAAGTCTGATGGACAAACATATGGATGGATGGATGGATATTAGAACAGACTGCAGGGAGAGATGGATGAATGGGTGGTTGTACGCGTGTTCGGAACAACAGGACGGAAAGATGGATGAAAGGAATACAAGGGATGGAAATGAAGACGTTATACATGGAAATAACAGAAGAGGCAGAAGGATAGATGGATGGATGGATGGATGTAGATAAGAATATACAGGACTCACTCTCTGGATGCCCTCCTCGTTGACCTGCACGCTGCGGTATATCGCTTTGTAGGCTTTGCAGAGCATGTAGGCGAAGAAGCGGACGGTGCTGAGCTGCAAGCGGTGAGCCATCTCCTCCAGCACCTGAGACGCCTCCTCTTGTACGACCTCTCGAGACTCGCCGCTCTCCACCGACACCTACAGAGAACAAGACAGAGCCGTTAATCTAAAATCTTCTTGCCCGGGATCCGCTTTGTGATCCACGGCCTCAGACGCCGCCTGGGCACGTACCTGGTTGATGACGTATCGCAGGGACTCGGACTGGAGGACGAGGTTTTTGAGCATGCTGGCTTTACAGGGCATCAGGTTTCTATATACGGCAGGTGTGTAGCACTTGAGAGCGTATCTCAGGTCACTGGAGTTCCTTCTCTCCTCAAGGATGTCTTCGAAATCATCCCTTTTCTTGGGGAGTGGATCTCTGAGCTGCATATTATTATATATGGATCATTCATATAAATAACACTAAGTGTTGGAAGACAGGGTAGCTTTATTAAAACAATAAGAGTGATGGATTACGTCATTAAGAGTGCTTAAGGTTAAAGATGCAGCATTACAGAAGTCAGAAGTTCTAACGACAAGGAATAAAGTATGTAAATAAACAAGTCTGGCAGAATTTGCAACCGTTTCTTAGAGCACCACCAAAGTAGCAATGATTTAAATGATCTTTTCTCACCGAGAAAAATACTTTGGACGCCATTTTGAGTCAACAAACCATGAGTGCGTTAATCTTGCTACAAATCACTAACACATCCACTGGAAAGTTGACAATTCAAACATCTTCCCGAGCTAGCTGCTCAACTGACCACACATGGGTGGTGTCAAAAATAACTGGCTCAATCCTAAATTTCCTCCTCTGACTAAATTAAGTGCACTAGATAGGCTGTAAACACCCTTATTTCCGTCACTACAGAGTGCGCTTAAATAGGAAATACGCGGTGTTTAGAATGTAACCTCTGAGGACAGAGTACTTCCTGGAAACGCGGCTGCTCGGACGGTGGCCGTGCGAGGACATTACGCGAAGTACGGAAGTAGGAGTGATGAGAACACGTGAGAAGTTTGTGTTTGTGTGTGCCACTTTTCTTTAAATGAAGATGAAGCGAACAAAAACAGAAAGCGAAGGGGATTTCGATGTGGATCAGGATTGTTTGGATCGGATTCTAAACAAGCTGTACGATTTTGGTTAGTGGACATAAACCGGCTAATGCTAAACTAGCTAGCATGGATCATGTTTGCAATTTCTGTTTATGCTTCACTTGGTGCTTCATCACAGGAATAAAACAAACGAGTTCATTTTAAATACTAATCTGTAAAGTGGTGGCTCTGTTGCTTATGCATGCTTTTATTAATGCAGCAAATATCCTGCTAAATAATCCTAACGCAGTTAATATAGTGCTAAATAATTAACTTTGCTGCTCAAATGTTAAGCATCATCATCATCTATATTATCTCAGATTCAGTGTAGCCAGCTTTTTACAGGCTAGAAATGCTCAAAAAAAGTCCTTAGATATCACCAGATCTATATTAATTGACTTCTTGTGATCATTTGATTGTGCATACTGATATGATTGTGTTGTATGAAGAATGAGGATTTTTTTTTAAGTATAGAGATCATGTATGAAATATTGAATATAATACTAGAACAAAACAGGTTTATCAGAATAGAGTAGAATTGAATATGTTGCATGGATTATATCAGACTAGTGATTATAGTAACAATGAAATGTACTATAATTTAATTAGAATAGGTTTTATCACAATAGAATACAACTTTATTGGAATAGAATAGGAGTTTTTTTATTTTTTACTAGACTAGAATTCTATCAGAATAAACTAGAACAGGTTTTTCCACCTGCTAGAATTTTATCAGAACGGAATATTTGATCGCATTAGAATAGTTTCACAATGAAATATTTTTTTATTACAATAGAGTAAAATGGAGAATTATGAGACTAGAGTATAATAGAGATTTATCAGAATAGAACGTAAGAGATTCTATCTTGTTACTTATAGAAAGTTCTGTCAATATTCTAGCATTTCTGTTGTGGACTATTCTAGAAATGAGACTAGTAATGATGTGAACTCTCGTCCTCTCTCTCTCTGATCAGGAGATGGATCAGACGACCAGCAATCGAAGAAAAAGCATAAAAAGTGGAAAGGAAAGCAGGAGGAGGAGGAGAATTTAAACAGAATCGATTATGAAAAAGACCAAGCAAACATGAGTCCCGTGACCGCCGGCGATGAAAGGGTCTCTGGCACGACGTCGGGCGACTCCGGGAGCTCGGAAAGGAAACCGTCGGCTGTGGAGATCGTTACGTTTAAGGATCCACTGAAGAAGAATAAATTAAAAGTTAAAGTTGTTGAACCAGAAACCAAAGTAAGCAGGAAGCTGTGTACCACTTTAAGAATTCCTAACTTTATTTATGGATTATAGAGCACGTTTCTAAAAACGACTGTATGTTCCTAGCCAAGTGAAATGAAGGAGAAAAAGAAAAAGGAACCAGATGTTCTAAGCATGGAAAAGGTACCCTGATTTCGCAGCTTTATTACATCAAGCATGCTTTGAGAATACATATTCAGTATTCATGTACGCACGCGTGTGTGTGTGTGTGTGTGTGTGTGTGTGTGTGTGTGTGTGTGTGTCCTTGGGCTCCGTGTTCCTCCGCAGGCTCGGCTGGACGTCCACCGCTTCGGTATCACGGGATTCAAGAAGCAACAGCAAAGAGATTTCGAGCAGGACCGAGCCATCATGCTGGGAGCCAGGGTAAAAAAAAAAAAAAAAAAAAAAAACTTCCTCGAGGGGCGGGGCAAAATAGTCACATGATTTTAATGCATAAATTGTCTTCTTTGTCTTGTATTTTATTTACTTTTACGCCCTTTGATCATAATTGTCATAACACGCAGTCGATTGGATGTTTTTTTTTTAAGCATTTTCCCGTCTCTTTAACTCATAAACAGTAAAATGATCACGCTCTTAGAGTTTTCTACAGGTTTGCGTGATTTTGGAGGAATTATGCATCGTGATATTTTCGTCACAACTTTTTGTAACTTTGCAAATAATATATTTACAGAGCGTCGTGCTTAATGAGTGACATCTCTGCTGCTTTTTTTTTATATTATTATTAATTGTATCACGAATGTCAATCTTGGTAGTTCTCAGAATTTATTATTGAGTTTGTAATATAAAATATTTGTTCCAAACAAATCTGTTCCTTCTCACTACAAACAGCAATTTTTTATTTTATTTTTTTTTAAATCACTCAACTTTTCCTGCGTCATTTTCCTTCTGTAAATTCACAAATCAATCTCTCTCACTTGTTTTTTTTTCTTTCTTTTTTTATTTTTATTTTATTTATTTATTTATCTATTTATTTTTTATATATATAAATCAGCCTCAGAAGAAGGACTATGTGAACTATAAAGTGTACCAGCAAATGATAAAGGAGAAAAAGTCGAAAGAAAAGCAGGACGAGGCCAAATCGGTAAGTCAAAGAGAATTTGAATGAGATGCGTCTTCGTTAAAGGGAATGAATGATTATTGGCGATTATTGGTGTGTGTGTGTGTGTGTGTGTGAGTGTGAGAGAGAGATCTGACTAATATTCATGTGCCTTGACACACAGGATGCTCAGAGAAAGAAGAAGAATTCATCTGGAAAGCAAAAGTAATGAATTCTATTTCATCTCTTTGACAAACTGTTGAATGTAAATTCAAACTGGATTCCAAATACTAATGGGTTTTTAATAATAAATATTAAGAAGACGCGTTACACGTCATTCCGTACACACGTACAGTTATGAAACGTTTGTTTTCACACGTCGTGTTCTTAGACACGAAGGCTGGATGGGCGGTACATGGCGGTTTGGTAGAATTGTAAAATTTTTTTTGTTTGTTTTTGCTCGTTTGTTTTTAGGAACGTGAAACGCAAATCCGGTTCCTCCGGCGCAGAACCGACGGGACACGTGGGCCGCTTCAAGAACGGCATGCTGGTCGTGAGCTCGAAGGTCATTCAGAAATTAAACCGCAAAGTGAGAAAGTGAGTGAGAAAGAAGGAGAGAGAGGAGTTTTGCTGCTGAAACAGGACTGGGACGTATCGCCACCTGCAGTTGAAGTGCATTATGGGTAGAGGAGAACCATATGGCCAGAAATGTCACCAATGATACCCGATGTTGTATCACGGCTTTAATTACAGGAGCTTAAAGTGAACTGAAATGCGTTTTCTTTTTTGTTTTTGTGTATATCAGACCTTCCAAACAGAAAACATGAAACTTGGACACATGCTTCGGTAATCACAGTTTTACTCATTTATGAAAAATAGAGAGAGAGAGAGAGAGACAGAGAGAAAAGACAACGCTGTTGTATCACACGCTGTAATTACAATGCAGTCGTGATGCGATGTACAAACCACACAGAGGTACAAAACGTTCACATTGGCAGGAGAAAAGGAGAGTAGAAAAACAAACGAATAAAAGAATCACATCACAGCATCTAAAAACACAGGCTCATACTGCACGGATCGGCCGGGAGTGACTTCGTTTATGGTGCGTCTTGATCATTTTTGAAGGGAAATCGTTTTTTTTTTTCCTTTTTTTTTTCTTTTCAGAAATCAAGCCATTGAATGTGTATTAATGGAAATTTAAACATTGACTTCACACCATTGAAATATACAGCAGCTGTGACCGTTGTATGTAAGGACATTATCATTTTCCAAGCTTTGCCATACATCTTACAATAGAAATGGTTCTGTACATCATAGACACACTGTCTGCCCTTACACTTTAACTTTGTTTGTGGAAATCTATTAAAATTATTTCTGATTACTTGCTATAAAACAAATTTGCTGCAGAATTGTTAAGTCTCCCAACATGGCAACCCAGTCATTACTTTGAGTCCTTTGAGCTGCTCCTCCCCCGTGCATGGGGCAGCATGGTTCCTGGCCCAGTGGGCCTCGTAACACTTGTTGCAGTTCTCAATTTTGAACACAACGTGTAATACAATTGTGCAACACCTAAAAAGGTGGCAAATCAACAGAGCATCAGGGTATATCTGTCAAATAGCACTTATTAAAAAAAATTGTTGTTCACTCCAAAGAGGTAAGTGGTAGTTCAGCAGAATTGCGAATGTATGAAGTTACAAAGGATAATTTATCTAAATGGCAGGGCTGTAGAAATAAAAAAAATCACACATTTGTTTTGAGTGAATTTGTCGTAATTTACCTTGAAAGCTGTCTCATTAAAGGAAAAGTTGTTTATCCAAGAAGCTGTTCAGCTGTGAATCTATCCCAACTTGGCAACCCGGTGGAACAAGTCATGGAATACATCATGATAAAAGTTACACACTTTATACTGTCTGGTGATGCCATGAAAAGTTTGGAACCATCGATCCACTATTTACATCTCAAACTATTTACTTACACCTCAAATGTTCTGGCGTGCCTGAAGAAGTGTTGCAGTTTGTCTTAGAACTCCTACATACCTTTATAACTGATTACAAAAATTAAATGTATTTGGAAAGTCCTTTTTTTTGCAGTAACAGTTTATAAATGTGAATAGTTCTTTAAGCACAATTTATTTAAACTTCAATTGTAAAACGTTTGGTATGATTCCGACTGACAATTCTGCAGTTTCTTTTGCTTAAGGCTTCAGCAGTTGGTCGGGAAAAAAAAAAAATTCACAGAACACCTTGTAGCATTCAAACCACACCGGAGCGCATTGCTTCCACTTTGAGTTTCATTACGCTATATACAACACGAGTATAATATAAGATCATAAACCTCATGCTCAGGCCGTATTGGCTCTGTCGTTTACAGTCGAGTACCATGCAAAATAAAAGAAGCTGTTAAACTATACAACTTAGAAATCGCACGAGGAGAAAAACAAGAGAAGAGTATGAAATAGAAATAGAGTAAAAGGATATTTATGAAATTACTGTGGAATGTTATTCACTTTTTCCTTATGTATCACAGTGTGAAAGGATTAAGTCTCAGATCCTGAAAGTACTAAATATGGTGTCTAATTACAAGCAGCAAATGATTTTCCAATATTCCCTATTTCACACGTTTTACAGCCTTCCAGATCATTTGTTTCCCTTGGCAGTTCGTTCTTTTTGGCATGTGTAAAAGTACCTAGCTATTACAAGTTCTTGAGAGTTTTGAGAGAACCAGACCAAAGATGGTCCTGTAAGGTCCAGACACAGATTGAGCCTAGTACAGAACTAACGGTTTTCTAACTATGGCAGTGTAAATGTCTAATCTGTGTCCGCAGCACCACCCAGCTGAGTATTTAAACCTGAGATTCGTGTAAGGTGATTTAACCTTGTGGCGATCTAAGGGTACTGTTTGAAGGGTAGTTCCACCAGTTTGTCCAAACTTTACCTCCAAAGTGAGACCTTCTGGAAAGCCTACGAAGGAGGAAGGGGTCCTGCGTCTTCTCTTTAGGTTTTTGGATAAAGGGAAACCCTCTTTTTCAGAGTTCTACACAGGATCTTTAAAGGTTCCCTATTTGGATTTGGAATAAACCAAAGGATTCTTTGGTCATTTTAGAACATTTTTTTTTTTAAAGATTGTAAGCAATAGCAACCGGAAACAAGCAAGCATCATTGTTCTCTATGGAAAGGTCAAGACCTGTTTGAAATGAATGTTGGTCAGGAGTTTACTGGCTTGCAAGAAAAGCATAGAAGTGCAGAAGAATACATGAAGCCTGAGGACCATGTGTCCTCCAAACAGAGTCTCAGAAAAAAGGGTTCCTCATGGTTCTTTGGATGGTTATGGGGTCAAAACTTTCTGTTGTGAAGGTCTATATAGAATTTTTAAGGGTTCCAATGATGGAACAAACTGAATGCTTTAGACGTCAAGATGTACCTTTTTTCTAAGACTGTAAACGATGATAACTGGCAGGAATCTTTGTTCGTCATGAGAAATTCTGTTATTTTCTGAACAAAATTTGGTCACCCTTTTAAAAGGGCAACCTCTGTTGTGTGGCTTCACAGGATGTTACTGGGACAAACCAAATAACCCTTCAGGCTGCTAGATGTTACATTGTAAGTGATGGCAATTGGGAACAAACAAGTATCATTGATCCCAGTCAGAGGAGTCAAAATGTTTCTGAAGCAAGTTTGTTTACGGGGCATCCTGACCGCAAGGAAAGCCTAGAAAGTAGATAGTTTTCAATGTTGGTGCTGGTTCTATAAATACAGAACGATAGATGGAAGAGTAGGATGAATTGGTCATGCCTCATCTACAACAGGTTCCTTACAGGTTCTTTGAATGGTTATGGGTTGTAGCTTACTAAAACCTCTCTGTTTTGAGGTTCTGCGTAGAATCTTTAAGGGCTTCCCATGTAAAACAAACCAAAGGATGCTTTGGCTTAACATTTTAAACTAAACGCTGAACAAAAAATGCTATAGTGGCGCCACCAAACCTTACAGCTTACTAAAATCCTTCTTGTGAGGCTCTACATAGAGCTTTGCCCTAAACCCTTTGTAGGTGAGAGCAACTGGAAGCAGTTGATCTTGATGGGAACCCCCAGGGTTTTCCAGGTCAAAATTTGGTCAAAATATTGTTTTGAATCATCCTAATGGCAAGAAAAGGATAGAACAAAATTTCAGTCCGTTTACAGGCAAGTCCACAGACTTCAAATATTCTGTACATACAGAAGAATAGGTGATACAACGGTACAACAAGTAGATACCATTTTACTAATTTACTGGCTAGATAAATTGTATTGTTTAGTAGCTCATCTTGCTGTTAGGCCACTCGATGTTTGATAGTTTTAATATGCTAATCCAAAGAACCATTAAAGAGTATGCAGCAGAGTTTGAGCTGAAAGTTGAGTAAAGCATGATAACCAGTTTCACAATTGTATATCACAGTTGCCACTGTTGCAAAAATAAAGACTATACTGAGTTGATACATCACACTTCATAGAGCAAGTAGGCCATGTTGCTGGTTAGTTAATCTGACCCCAGTGGAAGCCTACCAAGCGGAATTTCACCATTAAATGCTTCAGCATCTACATCAGCCAAACATTTATAACCATGTTAAGCTTACATTTTGAAGAACACGATGGATGAAGTTTGGATAAACAGACATTACTCTCCTTCAAAGCTTACTGCCTCTGTAGGGAACGTCGCCTGGGATGAGTTTACTGTAAACACACCGAGTTCTGATTGTACACACTGAGATTCCATTAAGAATGCGGAAAAAACATAAATATATTTGATATATACTGTAGTGTTTAAAAGTCCTCTTTGATCTCCAACCAAATGGCTTTGAGCACCGGCTTGCCTCGTGAAGAAGAAGAAGGACCCAGAGGTACAACCCAGACGCACCTCGTTCCCACAGGTCGGAGGTCATTATTTGATGTTCTTTGGTACTTCCAAGCCTGTGACTAGGGTCACCTACGAAATACAGAAAAGTCTCATCGTAACATGTTTTATGGTTACATGTCCAAACCTGTTGGATGGATATCTCTGATGGAGACCAAAAAGAAAGCAACAGCTATTTATAGTTACATTTAACGTTGTGGAATGTCCAGGAAACAATTTTGGTGTCTTTTTCCCATTAATCTGTAGAAAACGTGAGGTTAAGGGCAAGATACTGAACCTGTACGTTGCGGTTGAGGCTGACCGCGGGCATAAACACACCCTTCATGTTCTCGAAGGCCACTGGGCCGTGCTGTTCTTGGTTGACGAAAAATGTGAGTGTGTGTTTCACCAGGTCCAGTAGAACACCAACAGTCGACCCCTTGGTAATTCCCCCTTCAGCCCTGGAGAGAAGGAGAAATATTGAGACATAATTTATGACAACGTTAGAATCTTTCAGGTAGATAAGCGAAAGAATCCTTAAGCACCCAAGATAATAATGTCTACTAGGATGGTGGACTCCCAAAGCTGTGGAAACATCTCTACTAACTGACTTCCAGTGAAGAAAGCATTGGTGTGTCATTGCTTGACCTCTAAACCACCTACCTGTTGGTGTGGGAGTTGTTATGCATGAACCACGAACGGTTGTTGTCCACATACATGGCCCAGGCTTTATCATCTTTCCCAAGCATAGCGTCCTTCGCCGTGTTAATGCGCGCCACACCGAACGCAGGGTCTGGGTGGTTATCGTAGCGATCGATGCTGAGCTCCCAGTAATGAACCCCTTTGGAGAAGGCAGCTGTTCCGAGCACCACGCGGTCATCGTAGCTGTTGCAGCTCACCGTTTGGTTCTCGTTGGACAGGACGATGTCTCTGTGTGCTGAGGTAGGGTCAAAGGTGAACCAGGCAACTGCCAAAGAAACATTGACAGAGAGACATGATCATAAAATGGGCTTTGGTAGCACAGTGGCTGTGAGATAGAAAACCAAGAAGTACGTAACTTCCGTATCCTCTAATCAATGAAAGTCTCTCAGCAGGATGCCGTTTCTCAGTGCAAACTAATAGATTTCCTTAGGCAACAATCACTGTTGCTCAGTAGGGGTCCTTTCATTTTTATGATCAGAAACAGTGATAAAGGGCAGAGAAAACTGACAAAGATCCAAAATGAGTGGATGAAAAAAGAGAGACACAAACCATCAGATGTCTTTAAGACCACGGTCTTGCTGTAAGCCCCGACTCCGTTGGAGTTGTAGGCTTTGACCCGAGCATTGTAGGAGCTGTTGAAGTGGAGACCGTCCACCGTGCACACCGTCTCCTTCCCCACGTACACCTCCTGAGACGGCAAGAAAGAAAAGAGAGGAAACATTTGGTGAAGATGTAAAAAAAACATATGCAGCATGTTTGCTATTAATTATAGATGCAGAGATGAAACGAAATGTTCTGAACTCATGAGAGAAAACATCAGAGAATCTTCTGTCCTGGGCATTTCGGAGGGGGAAAAAAACACATCAGAGATTTGCTGCGAAATAAAATCTTCTCTGGAATGTTCATTTCCTGGGTTTGAAGGATGCCCATGACATGCAAAGTGATGTAGATTTTCATTTAGATTATCTCAAGGCAACGATATTATGTAAAAAACTAGGTCAACTATAAAAACAAGTATACTAAATTTAAGGAATAGACCGCTTGGGATCATGCTGGTTTGGGAAAAAAAATAACATGTCCCCTTAAGGTGGTGTGGTGGTCAGCACTGTCGCCTCACAGCAAGAAGGTCCTGGGTTCGATCCCCGGGTCTCCCTGGGTGCCTTTCTGTGTGGAGTTTGCATGTTCTCCCCGTGCATGCGAGGGTTTCCTCCGGGTGCTCCGGTTTCCTCCC
>JAQQZR010000012.1:25917236-25946916 GCA_030068235.1 Notoglanidium macrostoma | reverse complement strand
TTTGTCTGTGTTGGCCCTGTGGTGGACTGGCGACCTGCCCAGGGTGTACCCCGCCTCTCGCCCCAAGATGCTGGGATGCTCACCAAATGCTCACCAAATTCAACGGTTATACAGCCATGCTCATTAGAATATTAGACCACACCCACCTAGCTGGTTCTTAGTTTGATCCAATCAGCACCTTTTGCTAGTGTTTGAGCAAGGTTCATATTTTATACATATATATTTTAATATATAATCCTGTCTTTGTATTGTTTTGCAGGAAGTTTAAAACCTTCAGGCAGAAGCTTATTACGCACCCGATACTGTCCACCGTTTCCATCATCCAGCTCCAGGATGTAGCCCTCCACGGGCAGGGGCTCAGGTGTAATTAACCTCCAGGCCAGAGTGGCGCTGTTGTTTTGCAGGCAGCACTTCTCCAGCTCGAGTAAAGGAGCAGGAGGGACTCCAGGGTTCTCTTCTAAAATACACAATGATTTAGCATATCACATTTCTGTTTAGGAAGAAGAAGAAAAAGAAAGATACAGTGCTGTCTGAGTTTAAAAATGTTGAGGTGAAGGTGAGGTAACATGCAGGCCATGAGATCAGAGCGCGGACGCTGTGGTGGACGTTGCCTTTCTGTGCTGGTCTGAATTATTATTAAGGGGAAAGTTTGAGAATAAGCATAAACATAAACATTATGTTTGAGAGTTGGATATTTTTCAGCATACTATAAGCATGATATCGATCTTCATAATCATTTATATCTAGTTAGCATTCTCGCTAGGACATCGGCCATTTTATGAAACATACCGAACTCTATTAACACTGAACTTTTAAATGCTGTTTAATGAAAGAAATCGTAGTAATATAGCCGGTTGTAATTGGAAACATTTCGATACGCTGCTTTTGATACGATTAAATCAATAACTAGCCATTTACCTAGCTAGTTGTTTTTAAGTTGTAGCTAGCTCTTAGCGAATTTGTCTCATTCCGAACTCTATCTCAAAAGCCGAGCTGTTTAAAGTTGTCTCTCTGGACATTACCTGTTAGAATAGACTCTAAAAAAGAACCACTGAATCAAACGTTAGCATGCTAGCATAGTTAAACACTAGGTGCTAGTTTTACTAATATTCACATCAATGCTTGGCAATTAGCATTAGCATTCCCTTTAATATCAGGATTTAGACTAGAAAGGAATTGATTGGCAACTTGTATGCTAATCAGTAATTAAGTGATTAGCCGGGTATTTACGGATCAGCATAGCAAAGTAGCCTGACATCCTAAACAGGAAGGGAAGAGGGGTATTTCTGGTGGACAACACATTCGAGGTTCTGAAATACCTCCTGCGCTCGGCGTCTCTTTCTGGACGCCTGCGTGTTTTTGTCTCAGTAACGGAGAGTCCTGAGTGTGAGAATCTGAAACATGATATGGAACAAAGCAGATGGTGCGTTTAAAGCTGGAAGCAAACTGAGGGATTATGGGACGAGGTGAGAGTATGCAGAATTGATGAAACGAAGTGCAAGTACAATATTTTGTGTGTGTGTGTGTGTGTGTGTGTGTGTTATACCCCGGCCCTGGATAAGGTCGAGCTGTAGAATGGCCTGCAGCAGAGGGTCCGTGGTCAGGCTCAGGTTGAACTCGGGACACACCTTTGGCTCCAGAGCACCTTTAACCCACTGATCCTGAGAGAGCTGAACACGTTTAATCAACGCATCCGAGAGCTGGCAAAGAGGTGGAGAGAGAGAGCATTATAGAATATAGAAAGAAAAAAGGTCACTGCGTGTGAGTCGTTACTATAGAAACAGTAGTGTATAGAGCGGTTTTTCCTTTCTTCCTCTTTGCCTTCCTTCCTTGCATTCTTGCTTATCCACCTTTTGCACGTTTCTTCTTTACTTCCTTCCTTTCTCCCTCACTTCCTTCCTCAGTTTTTGCTTCTTTCCTTCCTTTCTTTCTCTCTGCCCCATTTCCTTGCTTGCCTTCTTCCTCCTTTACCCTTTCCTTCTTTCCTTCCTTAATTTTTCCTTATTTCCTTACTTCTGCCCTCCTTTGCTTATCTTCTTACGTTCTTCCTCCGTTTGCCCCTTCCTTCTTTATTTCCTTCCTTTCACCCTTCTTTCCTTGCTTTCTAACGTCTTCCTTCCTTCTTTCCCTTTTCCTCCCTTCCTTCCTTCTCTCCGTCTCTTAGTCGCCACCATTCTTTCTCTCTCTCCCTCCCCAAACCTCCCTCGCTCTTTTAGCTTTCAATCTGCCCCTCTAGTGTTTTCTCTATCGTTCCATCCTTCTTCCCCTTTTTATTCTTCCCTCCTTTCATTCCTGCTTTTATCCCTTCCTTCTAATAACCTGTCGTTCGTGTTACAGCCAGACCCGCTGTCCGAGCCGCGCTAACGCACGAGTTACAAGTGCCGCAGAAGGAACAGAGAACTCTCGATGTTTTTTTTTTTTTATTAAAATAAATTATTCATGCATTTTTTTCCAGGAGCGATTAAATGTGGAACAAAGCGTCTTGATTTTCTTTTCCGGTCGGGCCTCTAGAGCCACGATGGCCCAGGTTAAAGCTGCTCTTCTACTGTTTAGTAAGGATTTAGGAGAAATGCAGGATCTCACAGAGACGAGTCCAGAAAGACAGAGATCAATTCTTCATAAAAGTTTCAGGTGAGCATCAGTCCTGCTGAGTGGCCTACAGATCACATTCCATCTCTATCACTTCTATTAAAGCTGAATTATTAATGCAGATACAAGATAACGCTAGCAGAGGACGTGTGTGTGTGTGTGTGTGTGTGTGTGTGTGTGTGTGTGTGTGTGTGTGTGTGTGTGTGTGTGTTAGGAGGAAGACACTTCTGATGTTTAATCTCATGACATCTTCTCACATTTCGTCCAATCACATGCCAGTGAACTAAACACCAATAAATCATTCCTGTTCTCTCTCTCTCTCTCTCTCTCTCTCTCTTTATCCCTCTCTATACTCCAATCCTTCCCTCCATTTTATATTCTCTTTTCATCCATCCACCTGTCATTTTCCCCCCGATGTCATTCTCCTTTATCTCTCTCTCTCGCTCTCTCTCTCTCTCTCTCCATCCAACTCTCTCTTCTTCTTCCTCAGTCTCTATTCATTTCTTCATCTTTCTCCACCTCCCTTTCTCTTTCTGTCTCCCTCTCCATGCACCCCTCGCTCTCGTGCTTTCTCTCTCGTATCTGTCCCCCTACTGTTTCCTCAATCCTCCCTTCCTCCTTTTCTTTGTTGATTCTAGCCTCCTTTCATTCCTGTTTTTCCCACGTCTCTTTCTTTCCTTCTTTTTTCCTTATCTCTCCTTGCCTTCCTTCCACGCCTCCTTACAACGTCCTACCTTTGTCCCTTCCTTCTGTCCTCTCTCCCTTCTTTCCTTGCTTAATCCTTCTTTCCCTCCTTCCTTCCTTTCGTCCTCCTTTGTCCCTCTCTTTCGTACTTTCCAATGTTTTCCTTATTTCTTTCCTTCCTTCTTTCCTTCTCTCCATCGCTAAGTCTCCAGCTTTCTTTCTCTTACTGCCTCTCTCCAAACCTCCCTCGCTCTCGTATTTTTCGGTCTGTCCTTCTAGGGTATTCTCGATCATTCCATTCTTCCATTGCTTTTTTTATCCTTTCCTCCTTTCCTCCCTCCTCCCCTATGCCTTCCTTCCTTGCTTTCTTACATATCCCTTCCTTCCTTCATTCCTTTCCTTCCTTTGTTAGGTCCTTCACTACTTCCTCCTTTTTTCCGTTCCGTCTGTCTCCTTCCATATTTCTTCCACCTTTCCTTCCTTCCTTCTTCATCCCCCCATGCGTGTGCGTGCGTGTGCGTGTGTGTGCGCGCGTGTGTGTGCGCGTGTGTGTGTTACCAGTAGGAAGCCGCTCGGGTCATTCTCCTTGATGACCTCCAGGCAGAACTCCATCATGCCGGTGGTCTGTCTCAGCTTCATAGTGCAGTGTGTGATCTGGTCTCTCACCATCTACACACACACACACACACACACACGAAATTAGATGTATATATGGGTAAATTGGGAAAATGTCATTTGCATATGATATGAAAATAAGTGATTAGTGGGACCTTGTTTCCATGGCGCTCGAGCTGATTCATCAACGACTCTGAGGTTTTAATGAATCACACACATACTCCTGCATCTCTCTCTCTCTCTCTCTCTCTATCTCTCTCTCTCTCTCTCTCTCTCTCGCCTGCATCGGTTTTCCTCTGTATGAACTCTACGAATTCTATAATTATGTATGCCCGTCGGACGTCTTCTTCTTTCCCTGTATTTGTATGTTTTCTTATTTATTCTGCAGCTCAGAGTTGATGAATGAAGGTGCGGTTCAAATCCCTGTGACCACCAGACAGAAATACAGAGCTTATCTCAGGCCAAGCTGGATCACATGACCTCTGTCTTTTGTACCGTGTTTACTGTTGAAAAGGAGGAATAAGGCGTCTCACATTTACCTCAACAGCGCTGCAGTCCAGGGGGATAATGAACAGGCTTGCTAATTAGCTAAAGCGTTAATGAGCGTGTTCGGTCAGGAGGAAAACTAACACACACACACACACACACACACACACACACACACACACACAGTCTTTAACATGTGTAATTATGGTGCAGTTTGGTAAACCTGAAGCTCTCACAAGCCTTATTACTAACACCCTATGGAGACTTAATAAAGAACGGCATTGTGGGTAGTGTTGATAAAGCGGTCATCGAGTGAGGAACGAGCTTGTCGTCTGGCGAAGGATTTCATTACAGCGTGCTCCGATAGTGAGCCGCTGGCGGAGATGATTTATTAGCGGATGAAATGAAATAAAGGAAAGACAGTTTTACAAAAGGACGATTATTGTGTCGTTTGTGTTACCTTTCAATTTCCCAGCCTTTGAATAGGTTCACGGGAAACAAACAAACAATGCTGCTAATGACAAATGCAAATGAGTAGTCCTCGGTCAGCAACATGCGAATGAGTCACGCTAAATGGTGGCTGATAGCTTTAATTATTAGCCACGTTGGCGGAGGAGGTCTGACCGTCAGGTATTAGAGTATCACGCTTGTCGTGTGGAGTGTCATGGCTGTCGTTGGGGTCAGGGAGTCTTGTCACAAAGGATTAAGAATCATTCTGACAGGGAGCCCTGAGGGAGTGCGTTTCAGTCTGGGTGTGTGTGTGTGTGTGTGTGTGTGTGTGTGTGTGTGAGTGTGAGTTAGCCCACCTTCAGCTTGCTCTCTTTCTCCTTTGTGACCTTGGTGAGCAGCTTGGCTTTCTGCCGGGTGAGCGCTTCAATCAGGGCATCACACTGAGCCACCAGACACGCTTCAAACTCCACGCCGTTCTCCTATTAAACACACACACACTGAAAATTATAGCTTACATAAAATAATTAATGTGATTAACAAACAAACACCATCCGTCATGGTGGTGCAGTGGTCAGCACTGTCGCCTCGCAGCAAGAAGGTCCTGGGTTCGATCCCCGGGTCAGCCAGGGTACCTTTCTGTGCGGAGTTCGCATGTTCTCGCCGTGCATGCGTGGGTTTCCTCCGGGTGCTCCGGTTTCCTCCCACAGTCCAAAGACATGCAGATTAGGTCAACCGGCTACTCTAAATTGCCCATAGGTGTGAATGCGAGCGTGTGTGGCTGTTTGTCCGTGGCTCCAGCTTCCCCGAGACCCAGATGGATGAAGCGGTGTAGATAACGGATGGATGGATTTTTTTTTGGAAAACTCTTGTAAGTACTAGACCGTAAAAAAAAGTCATCGATGCCAGCTCTGACTGTTTACATGCATGGTTTTACTCCTCACGAACTAAATGTGTGAAGAAAAATGACCGGGGAGAATTTGTTGTTATGAATCAGGAAATGTTTTCGAATAGATAAATAAATAAATGAATCTAAATACACATTTTCTTTTCTGATTGGTCGGCAGCTCTGACAGTAGTGCAGCTCGAAATCATGAGTTTATATTAACGCGCTAGTTCTAATACGTTACGGTCTCTATAGTAACAGCTTACGGAGATGTGAACTCAGTACATTTTATTGTTTACCTGATAAAGTTTTCTGTAAAGAGATTTTTTTTTTTGGAAGGAGTCTCCAGTGTCAGCGCTTTGAAACTTTCTGACATCGTTTACCTATAGCTGCTATAATAAACAGTGTTTGCCAGCTAGACATCTGGAATTTATGCAAATGAGAAGAGAAATGATGTGGCCAATGGGCTGCTTGCACTCAGGGCTATTCTGTTTTGAAATAGCACAAATGTTGGAATAGCTCCAGTTCGACAGAGCAACGTGTTGGGTTTGCTTTTTTCAGTGTTCCAGTACAGCCGTAGTCTTGAGCTAATGTTAGCTATCAGTTTTACTTTCTTACCTTCATAGTTATTTAATTATGATGGCGCATACACACTGATGCCTTTCTATCTAGTTTAATCCATATCCACTAGCCTGGAGCTGAAAGTCCGCCGACTAGCGATTAACATATAGCGCAAACTTTCCTGGCTTCCAAAGTTAGATGCAGTCTTGAAAGGGCTCCATTTTCAGTCTTCCATTCTTTCCTGTGCTTAGTGTTTGGCTCCCTCGTGTGCTACCGTGCTCATCTTCTCCCACGAACAGGAACCACGTAGGAGGTTTGAAACACAGCCGATCATTCATAAAGCCTGAATGTAGAGCCTGGTTCGTGGTTTGAAACTTCAGCCTACGACTCCGACACACACACACGCCTACACACAGGTGTCTAGGTCTGACGCAAAGCTGAATGAGTAACGGCGTGAGTTGGAGAATCGGGGGTAGATTACAAGGAGAGGAGCAGGAAGACGAGGTATTTACAGGATTAAGGCTGAGATGTTTAGTGACAATATGAAGGGATTTCTGTAAGTGGGATGCTAATATGGCTCTGTGTGTGTGTGTGTGTGTGAGGATTTTTTTCAAGTAACCGTGAGGAAAGCCTGTGAACTAATTACACCTACAAATGTATTTCTCTATTTCTATAGCTACTGTTTGTTTGTTTTTTCTTCCCCGCCCTGCATGGTTAGCTAGCTAACTAATGCTATGCTACCATGTTATGTCATTAAAACCAGAAGCAAGGACGCTAACTACCACTCGGAGGACAACTGTTTATAATTCAAAAAGTTGCTAGGTCACTTAGTAAGCTTAGGTTAGCTAACATTGGGGGTAAGCTAGCTAGGATTAGGTGAACTGTTTTTTTAATGTTGTTGTGTGGTGATGTGTGAAATTAGCAGCTGGGTTTGCTAACATAACCTAACAACTGAGACGTAGCATAACAAGCCTTGCATGGCTAGCTAGCTAATGCTATGCTACCGCATTGTGTCATTAAAACCAGCAGCTTGGAAGCTAACACACACTAGGACAACTATTTATTACTCAAGAAGTTCTGCTATGTCGCTAAGTCAGTTAGTAAGCTAACTAACCTTAGGTTAGCTAAAGCTGAGGTAAGGTAGCCAAAATTAGCTGGACTTTTTTTTATATTGTTGTGTGATTGAAATTAGCAGCTGAGTTTGCTAATAACTGTTGTGTGGTTGCTAGCTAGCGATATTCAAATTCCGATTCTTTTGGAACACCCTGTAGATCGCAGGGGAAAGCTGATGACTGTGGCACTTTCAGAGCACGCTAACATGGATGTGCAGACCCTCGTACACACACACTCGCGCTCGCTCGGACTAAAAATAAGCTAGACCATCTCTAATCCGGCCTGCTCCAGATACAGCTTGTGTGTGTGTTAAATATTTATGTTCAGTGCTTTCATGTGAAAGAGTGTGAATCATCGCCTGACTGATTCTGTTCGTATGTGATTACTGAAATTTCAGACGCTTTCACTTGGAGGGATTTATTCACAGCGGCTCATCGCTGATGTCTGGCGCGGTTGTGGCTCGGTATCTCTTTTTTCCGTGATGATATAAGATGTATCTCAGCGCGGGGGTCAGCGATCCAGTGAATGCAGATTACTGACTCAGCTACTGCTTCAGTATAATTTGGTTTAGATATGTTTCTAGACAATGCAGTCTTGTCTAATATGATTCTGCGATGTAAAAAACATGTCATTCACATTTTATTCAACCCTGAAAAGGAAGACTACACAAGCAGGAAGTGTAAAAACTCTGTACATTTTTGATCCATATAGGGTTTTCCAGTAACCTCTGGACATTTATGGCTTCCCTGGTGGTTTTTGTAAAACCCTGTATAAACACACAACAAAGAGACCCACAGTGCTAAACACAATAATGAGCTCTCCGTCTTCTGCTGTCGTCGTGATCGTCGTCATTATCTGAGTCTCAAATCCAAAACTATGACCCTACACTGAGAAATAAAAAATCCAAAAAACAAACAAAAAAAGAAAGATAGGCTCCCGAGATATTTGGTAGCCGCATAAGAGGTTTTTTTTTTTTATATTCAAAGATAAACCATAACAGGAAAACACTTAGTACTCAATACCTGTGTGATTTTAGACATAAAGATAGACGGTGTCACATGGTGCAATACCGCTCTCAACCGTACGTGACGTGCACAAGCGATGCTCCAAACGAACACAGGATATTGTCTTCATGTATGCATAGTTAAAAAGCAAGTACAATCCAGGCTTTGCTTGTTAAAATGCACAGCAATGTCCAAATCTATTGGCACCCTTCACAAAACTGAGCCAAAATGGATGTGTGGAAATAATAAGTAATAATAAAATATAAAAAAAAAACCAGTAAACCAATATTTTCCAAGACACTGAAGTAATGATGAAGGCGCAACGAGGGGAAAATGTTGCTCAGAAACATATAGTACACATGAGAGTGCGAAGAAAAAAAGGACAACGAGGTTCAATCTATAAAGATTGAACTCGGAACAGGCGCACACATTAGGTAACAGACTAGTGGAGGCTAGACCAAATCACGCGCATCTGTTCTGGACGATTAATATGATTGTTCAAGATTGATCAAGGCGATGTCTATTCAGTTTTAATTCCTGGTAACAATAATATGTAAAGTCAAAACTGTACCTGGATCTGTTGGAGCAGGTTCTTCAGCTGCACCAGGAACTCCTTGGCATCCTTCGCTTTATCGGACACGCCATTCAACGCCTGAGACAACTGGCACTGCAGATAACACACACATACAACCACAGAATTATTGGTACATTCACGTCGTCTACAACAAATTCCGCTATAATGCGTTCATTTATATGGAACCCATTTCAACCGATCTTGACAACAACTTGATAACGATTAAAGATGCAAATTACAAACATCAGCGGACAATAGCTGCAGTGAAGAAGTCAATAAAAAAAATATGATCTCGAATGTGGCGTTCCGTTTCCAATCAAACACCAGCGTGCCATGACTAAGAGACAGAATGAGGAAAAATAATGGCATCCATAATAAATGCCAGCAGATCCAAAGAGTTCATTATGGCACGAGTTCCACTAGATAAAGCAATGAATTCCTAAAAATCCCCCATCTTCCCATTCCAGCCAACAGCATCAATCCTAAAACCCCGAGCTGCTGAGCTGCATCTGTCTGCTGGCACCTTCTTAGCTAATCTTCTCTATTCAGACTCAGGTTCCAAATCGATTAGACGCCAACACTGGAGCATCTCGTTTGGAAAGCGTGTCACGAAATAGCAGGCATAGCAAGTAACGTATTAAGGACTAAACACAGAAGTCATGACGTGATGTAGTTTTCTTAAAAAAAAAAATAAATAAATACATTTTTGAATAAAAAATTGCCACACTATAGTCTCGCTGGCACCACAATTCCAAATAATACGAACACATGATAAAATCCCATGCCAAGTAAGGCTTAAGCGTCCAATAATGGCTTTTCATCCACCTGCTTTTTTCTGAATTTTTAATTTGCTCGTAAATAAACTTGAATACAGCCAGCAGAAATAGAAGTAAGGAAAAAAAGCATGATGGATATTTCCTGTACTGTATCCTGTATCTCTATCCCTTTCTATATTTTTCTCACTTTTGAAGTTACAAAGTGCTGACACTTCACAAGCTGCTCCCAGAGAAGTGTAATCAACATCCTCCTTTTGCCTGAGACGGAAAGACATTATAAAGCATGTAATTAATGAATCAAGAAAACAAGCTAGCAGACACACATTAGAAAGAAATGTTCTTTACTACGTATGTACGGCCGTTATGAGTGAATGTGTAATAATTTGACCTTTTGGATATTCAGCGTTTTTACCCAGCACTGCTTCAGGACTCATGAACTCCTTACTGATTATAAATGATGATTGTTCACTCCTACCAGACATTGGACCTAATCCATACTCATACACACACACACAAATTTTTTCCCACCTGCTCCTCTTCCTTTGGGCCACCCAGCGATCAGCAGGATCTTAAACCAGTCCACACACATTCAGACACACTCCTCCTCACTCCATTAACATGCCATCTGCCTCAACAAGCTGTCTGGTCGGTTAACGGGACTGTGACGGATCCGATACGCCTGCTCAAGTCTCATTGTGTGAGACACTAGGCCACTACCGGGGTCAGTGGTGGAACGGCGTGGTCACTCTGATGCCTGAAATTAAGTCCTGTCTTCTCATTTATCAAGATTAGAAGACTGCTGATAATAAATGAGAACGAAGGCTAAGCTGATATATAAAAAAAACTCTTTACAAAGCTTAAGATTAGATGACCAGCCCAGGGTGTACCCTGCCTCTCGCCAAAAGTCACCTGGGATTGGCTCCAGCTTCTCCGTGACCCGTAACAGATAAGCAGTATGGATGGATGGATGGATGGAAATCTCCAAACCGAGGCAAACAAACAAATTTGTTTTCACATTTACCATATTTGAACAATATCTTAAGCATATATATCTTATAAACTAATCAATAAAGTCCATTCCAAGTTTGTATGGATATCTTTGTACAATTACTATTGGCCTCACCTGCTCCTCATTTACATTAAATTTCATTTCAACGATTAAAAACAATCGCTGGCCCAATGGTGGATAAGAGACTTTAATCTTCAGCCATATACAGTACATACACTGTTCATTGAACCATATGTAAGATGTCATTATTTTGTTATAATTTATGCATTTCTGTGTGTAAGGACAGCAGGGAAGGCAGTGTGACACCATGGTCGCATATGGAAAACCGCCTGGCCCATTTGGCACACCAGATTGGCACTGGATCATGTAATTCCCTTTGTGTTTGGAAATAATACCAGGAAAGGAATACTGTACTATAAAGGCAGGAAAAATGACAGAAAAAATGCTCTAATAATTGTTTGTCAGATGTGCTGTATATACCCAGGAGGAAGTGAGGTTGAATCGTTACGGTCCGTATTCAGATTCGAATATTTACGCAAGAAACGTTACGCGGAGTTAGGTTTCGCATGTGCTTAAGAACATTTCTGAACAACCCATTCACCTCCTGTGCATAATTCCGACTGTACTTTTGCAATTGTAGGGCTGAATTATGTAGAATATGAATAAATTTGTAATAATGGCATTTAAAATAATTCCAGAATAACTTAAACAATAATTGGAAAATAGCACAAAAGCGAAAAATGGAATGCTCTGTGAATAATAACGGCTGTAATCCAGGTCAAATCTGGATAGGATGTTGCAGTGTAACTGTAGATGAACGCGTTTGTGTGTGTTTGTGTGTGTGTACGGGTGTGTGAGATGCAGAGTGCTCTCTAATGAAATGAGGTGCCCTCTTTTGTCCTGTTGAAAACACTTGGCACTATTATCATATTACGCACTTCAACAAAACAATGGAGTGATGAAGGAAAGAGAGAGATGGAAAGAAAAAGAGATGAAGAGAGAGGACCTGCCAGGGATACGCTTGACATTTAGAGCTGATGTTTGGATGGGTTTTAGCAGATAAGTGAGTGTGCTGATGAGAGGCTGCATACATACAATGAATGTGTGTGATATAAAATGATGCAAATATGTGCTGATGTAGGAGTGACCTTGATTAGGAGTCCTCAGGGAACATGTGCAGAGTGCCTCTGCTTAGTCACACACCCACACACATACAAATTGTTTAATGTTTACTCTGACAAATCAGGAAAAAAACATAAGCCGTAGGTACTGTAGAAAGAAAACTAAACTGGACCCAGAATTGAACCTTGAGGGACACCTTTAGTAATTAGCAATAATCTTGACTTGGATATACCCGCATGGCCACTCTTGTTGCTTCAGGGCTGTGGTTCTCAAAGTGGCGTCTGGAAATCTCCAGGGGTCCATGATTTTAATCACATGACAGTGGTGGAGACTGCCAACAGTTCTCTGAAAGTCTGCTTTTATATATCAATAAAGCATTCTTGACCTTTCCCCACCATCACAAAATTTCAAAAAGGAAACAAAGTCACAAGTCGAACCAATCACGTTACTCAGCACGTGGTACAAAGCATGGCTCACTTCCACACCTGATGCAGACCATGCCATGGTTCAGCTGAAGCGAACTCCAGACTGCCGTTTGCAAAAGGGACCAGGGATCAGGGTTCTGTAGCACTTCCTGACTCAAAAACAGCTTTTACACTTCACCAACCTCTTAAGGCAAAAAAACGCAAGTGTGAAACGACATAAAAAACTGAGACCTGAAAAACAAGTATAAACTAGAAGGGCACTCGGAGAGCGTAGATGCCGTATAGAAGGAAATGCTGCGTTTTTCAATGTTAGCTGAAGAGAAACTAAATTCGTCGGGTCAGCCCGTGAATCATATCCGTCCCAAAATTTAAGGGGTTCTTCCTTGGACCATATTACACCTTTCCACCAAAATTCATGAAAATCGGGTGGTATGTTGTGCTTACAACAGACAAACAAATAAAACAAACTGAAATATAACCACTGAGAAAGCAGAAAGGTAAAATATTTGAGGTGTTACCCATAACACCACAGCAAGGGGTCATAAATTGTAAATACTACAGCTAAACCGATCCAATATGTGGGCTTTTACATCTTCCCCCTACGTCCTGCCAAACATCTCACTTCCTGTCTGCTCTACCCACCTCCCACCATCTCCCTTCCTCTCTCGTTCCTCTCTCGTTCTTTCTTATTTGGGAATTTATCCCAGCACATTAATGCTCTATAACTCTGTGGACTAATTATGACACACAAGATCCATCATTTCTAAGCACTTTAAGGCACGGCATCATCAAATATTCATGAGGTCCTTCCTTTCAGTAATGAATACAGAATGTGGGAGAAGGTAGAGTGCTTCACTGACTAATATTCCCCTCTGTTCCCTTCAGCGTAATAAAAAAAATTATTCACTAAGCAGCCCTTGGCCAGGACGCAACTGAAACACTGATGGCTTGATTTGGCAGAGTAAGAGTCGGAACTGATGGAAATGTCAGACTTATCCACAGATGCTGTGTGAGGGGACCCACGCTATAGCACCGCAAATAGCTCATCCTCGGGCCTTCCTTACTGCGTCAATTCCTTGTGAGGATTTTGCCTGGTGGCTCTCTGGACATCCTGGGATTTGAGCTGAGAACCTTCTCTTATCTAAGCACAAACGCTTCACCACTTGCTCACTTGAAAATGGTCCTAAACAATTAGCCGTTGATATAAATATTACATTCGGAACTACATTCATTGCCCCTTTTTAATTCGTCCACACCTCCTGACCAATCACAACTGAGAATACAACAGCTATGGGATAAGTATAATAAGAAAACAGATCAATTGGAAGCCTGGCCCTGTGTGTTATTTGCTTATGACAGAAAATGGGGTAGTGTTAAGATTCTGTTTACATGTACAGGTACGTACCAAATGATGACATCTGTGAAAATTAAACGCGTGGCTGCCTCTTATAGATACAAGTAGGTACGAGCACTATTAATAAACGGGTTGAACAAATGTTCTGAGGGTTAATGATTGTGGCCCGGACCATTTGGCCATTCAGTAAAAAAAAGAAAGAAAAGAAATAAAAGACAACTGGCTACGTTTCATGGCTCACTAGCTCTCAGCTGAACGCTATTTACACCGACCCTCTCCGTCACTGCCTGATCAACAATGATCACCTCATCAGAGTAACACTTTACACTCTGACCTCTGATCAAAGACTTAACATTTTCACCCCGACCTCGACCTGAAACACTGACCAGGGCGGTGGATGCTGGTTGACACATGGCTAGTGGTTGCTGGATCAAGGAAAAGACATATGACTGGTTGTAATTAGAATGGTTTTTGCGTCTGAATAATGTCTTAACTCAAATAGCCACTCATTACGACAGTGGTGAGTAGAAAAGTATCACAAAACGCAGAGTGGACCCCAGCATCTCGGAATTCAACAGCGTGAATCCATGGACTCAGCCTGTCTTGTATCATGCTGGTGGTGGTAGTGGAATGGTGTGGGGAATGTTCGCTTGGGAATTGTTTGAATGCCACAGTACCGTTCAGTATTGTGGCTGACTGTGCATTCCTTTGAGGTTACAATTTGGCCATTTGGTATAAACTTCCTCCAACGCTTCATTGTCACGAAGCAGAAGTCATCTTAATCTGGTTCAATGAACATGACAGTGAGTCCAGTGTACTTCAACGGCCTCCCCAGTAACCGGATCTGCACCTAACGGAGCATGTTTTTTCAAAGTTAAAGAATGGAAGTGATTTTATCTGCACTGTATCCTCCGCGTGTAAAGAGGACACGGTACTCTTGCGTCAGGAATGATGCTTACTATAGCGTAAGGAGGCAGAATGTAGGTTAATGTAGCTGAAACCTCCTGCGTGTTCCCTCCATCTGAGTGCACCGAAGACACGCTCACCTTCTCTCGCTTTCTTTCACCCTCTCTTTCTGTCTTGCCTTCCAGCAATAAATCACCAAGGAAACAGAGCAGTTTCCTTAGAAGCAAATGCACAATGCTGTTAAACCAGAAGGAACATGGCTATTGTCAGAAATAAAGAAGCAACAGACATCCCAAATCAATGGGATTTCAGATAATGTTTTGGATTTTTAATCACACTAACAAGTAAACTCAATGCGGTTTCTTGGTCACATGACATGCTATGTTTTTGTCTTATTTATTACAAGACAGAACGACTGCTTATGGCTGCTGTAACATGAATGCTAACTTGTTTTACTGACACTCCACTATGAATAAAAAGTGAAATGTGTCATTCTTTAATGAATGGATAAATCACTTCATGGTGCGCTCTTATAGGCAAATATTAGCCGTGTGGCAACAAAAACTTAGCATGTCTATGTTAAGCTATTATGTTTTTCTACAACCTGATGCTAGCCAGCTAGCTATATATAATACTTCATTTATTTCAGTAATATCAAACACCTCAACTCTCTGTATGCAGTGTCTGGTGTATATGCTAGCTATTTAGCTACTCCAGTTATACCACCATCTGTGTATCTCTATTTAATGCCTTATTTACATAGATAGTTAAGGTAATGCTAGCTAGCTTACTTATTATCATGCTAGCTAGGAATATTAAACAGCTAATTCAATGACGATTGCCATGTGGATGATTTTCTTGCTAGTTTTTTCACTAGTTATGCTAGGCATTATGCTAACTCTTTACCCTCTGTTTATATTCAGGCCCTGATGCTCTTAAAAGGAGTGTCAATATTATAAATGGTCTGTACTGGATTTTAAAACAAACCCAGTGTTAAGGTCTATGGTTCTGGGCTACTAAGGGCAAGAATTTAACAAGGACCCTTCGTTCAGCAGCTAGTCACACGCCATGTGCTCTCATCTCAGCCGTCTGTCCAGTAGGGGAGGACTTCGATGGGTTTTTGCAGTGCACTCGAATCCGCTAGCGTGTGAAGATCAGACACACAGCGGGAGAGCCGGATGTAGGCTGAATCACGGGCACACACACACACACACACACACACACACATATATACACACACGCTAGCTCTCACTCCTCTTCCTCCGCAAAACTAGTGACCTACTCCTACAGACGCCAATTACAGACGCGGAGTCTACGTCAACTGAGTAATGCACACACAGGAAACACTTGTGGGAGGTACTGCGTGTGTGCGTGTGTGTGTGTGTGTGTGCATTTTAGTGGCTATGAAGTGATAGAAGAGGGCAGAAATAGCCTACAGGAAGAGAGTGTGAAGTTGTACGCTAAACCAAAACCACACACACACTCACACACACACACACACACCAATTTTACTCAATTTTGCTCTCTAAATAAGTTCCAGCTGCAGATCTTTCCACATCTAATTCAATTATTAAGACTGATCCTTTCAGCTGAAGCAGAAACTGATTTTTGCAATGAATCTGACGCTGTTGTTCGGGGTTGTAAATTGGGAATTTGAGTAGATGGAAAACCCTCAGGCCTAACCTAGAGGAGCCTGGAGCATCCGTACGCCTGTTTTATCCTCACAAATACTGCCCAGGTCCAATTATCCCACCAACTCTAGTTGTTCAAATGGCTGCACTGCTGTTATTCCCTACCCTCAGAGTGCGGTAAGTCAGAAAGCATCAGATGTGTGTTTACTTTGTACTGAATTGCAATCAAGATGTGCAATCAAGCTTGACCGGCACGGCAGAACTATTGATCACAGTTTAACTACGTAGAGTAACTAATAAATTACATTATAACTCCCTAAGAAGATTACCCTAGCCTGTAATGCTCCAGCAACGTTGCTGCACCTGATACACTCATAGCTAGGATAATAGGATAAGATAAGTCATTATACATCTGTGAAAAGGTCATGAAATGGCCAATTTGGACCTTTAGTTCAGTGATGTGAATACAGGGCGTGTTTAAAAACTAATTTAAGGTAAAAGGTCCTTAAGCAGTATCTTTAAAGCTAAGTGGAGGGGGATAAAATAATCTGACCTTGTGCTGCTTCCACATGGCCGCTATGGGTTTCACGTCGTGTTTTCCGTGCTTGCTGTCCTCCATGCACAGGTAACACACGGGGATCTTGCAGGTGACGCAGTACGCGCTGTAGCTCTGTGCGTCGTGCTCTGCGCACGCGGCGGCGGCGGCGGAGGCGGCGGCTGATTGCGCTCCAGCGCCGGGGTTGCGCGCGGCGGCCCCGGTGGCTGGAGAGACGAGCCGGTGCTTGGCCAGGGGCCCGCGTGCGGGGTGACACCGCTGCTGGCACGGCGCGCAGTACAGCACGTCGCACTGCTCGCACATGACCGTGGCGTCGGCCGGGTTGCGGTCGCACAGCTGGCACTTAGCGGCGGGGGTCGCGCGGCACCGGGCCACCACGGACTCGAGCAGGCGGTTGCGCGGGAAGCCGCGGAGGCCCCGTTCGTCCAGCGAGGCGCTGCGGTGGCACAGCGGGCACGTCACGGAGCGGTGGCGGTGGTGGGCCGAGGGCGCCAGCGCAGGAGGGAAAACGCGCACTCCGCTCGGAGACTTGGCGCACGGCGTGTACGAGCCGTAGCCGCTGTCCGTCTCGCTCATTTTGTCCGCGTCCGTGTAGTCGTAGTCCGAGCCTGCTGACGCGCGGCTCGGCGGAGGAGGCTCACCCTCCGGGGTCTGCACGGTGATGTTCCGCGCGCACGCCAAGCACACGTTGTGTGAGCACGGCAAAATAATCGGCTCCTTGAAGAAGGACCCGCATACTGGACATTTCAACTCATCGTCCATGGCGTCCATAAAAACACACACACACTCACGCGCACATACTCTCACACACACACACACGCAGCACTCTGAAGAGGACGAGCACCGACAAGCAAACAGCACCACCAACCCGGACAGCTCCCTGATTCTCTCTCTCGCGCGCTCGCGCTGTCTCTCGCTCTCTCTCTGCGCATGCGCAACATCCTCTTCAGAGCACGGATCCCTGGGTGTTGCTGTAGAACAAACCGTGTTTGAGGCCTTTCTCTTAAAAAAAACTACAAATCCTTTAATCCCCATTATTAATTCACATCCATGCTGCTAGAGGGGAAAATCTATTATCTCACCCCATCCGAATAAGGGTCAGGTTTAAAAAAACAACAAAAAAAACCTCATTTGCAATTTAAATAAATGGCTGCTCTTTCAGGCGTAAAGGAACTAGAGCCGGGTGTGTAAGCTGTGATGTGATGGCATTTCCACTGGTTAGTATTCAAGCAGCGCTGGTTAATCCGCTGAAATGTGGACTCAAAAAATGATAAATAATAAGAGGTGACAATCCTCCGCTCTTTATTCATTTGTGATTTTATCTGTTAGGCCGCTAGGGAGGGTAAATTATAGGCCATGTAATTAGGAACGAAGAAAATTCTATATTTAGAGATCAGTGTGTGGAAAGAAATAGTCCTCTAGACCATGATTAATGTGAATTCATTTCTGTTTCCGTTTCATTACATATTTCAAGTAATATAGTTCAAGGCTATGCTGGGGTTTTTTTTTGTTGTTGCATTAATATCACTTTTACACAGAAGCCTACGCTTCACTAGAAGGGTGAAAGTGTCTCATTTATCCTCCTGCGCAGGAACAAATTAGGGCTCGAGCCGTTTTATCCGAAGCCTCTGCTCGCTTCAGCGGGATTATCCGTCTCGGCCTATAGCAGAGTGCACCCAGATTAAAGCGTCAGAATTAACAGGCGTAAAATAAGCAGAAGGGATGGACATGTGGGGATTTTAAATTGCAATATTTGCAGTTTCAATCAAAACAAGAGAAAATGAAAGAGAGAAAGATTGCATGTTTTTTGCTTGCAGGAATTTTTCATGTTCACACACAAGATTATTTTCTGTCAGCATTAAAATTCAGCCTATTTAACACACAGTTCCGGTGCATAACATTTTGTAAATTTGTTTAGATCGATTTATTTGTTATAATCTGAAATTCAAAGTTTTTGTAGTTTAGTTTGTTTTGTTTTGTTGTTCCAATTTTAATGTTTTTGTTTCGTTTAGGAATCTTTTTTTCCCCCCCTCAAGCCTAAGAAAATATATGTTCACCAAAATAAGCAGTGTATGAAATCCCCAGAATTAGTTTATTGGAACTTTTTGTGGCTAGTTTTTAATTTAGTTTGTTTCAATTTGGTAAATGAAAGTTGTAACTGGAGCAAATGTTTATTTCAAATATTTTTGGTGTCTGATGTTCACAGAAAGACGCACGACGACACTGTGCTTTGTGTAATATTAAAACGAGAAAAATCATGTCTCTGTAACATGGTTTATAAAATACGGTACATTCCAAATTTTTCTCAAAGGGTTCTTGTGGACAAAAAAGGTTATAAGCAGAACCTTAAAAACTTCCCCCAGAAAAACAACCAAATCAGCCTTAAATGTACGGAAAAATGTTTAACAAGAATCTATTGGTTTATAATTGAACATTTGTAATATTAAACTTCTTGGATCACTCAGAAACACGCAAAAACAGGACAACTAAGCTGTATATGTTCAATTACTTTAATGTTACAGATAATTGATATACAGTCAAACATAAAACAGAAAAAGGCCCGTCTAATGTATTTAACGTGAGTGTAAGTAATAAAACCTCCAGGTTTGGAGTGCAATGAGATCATAGGATAAGGAGTTGTTGAGTCTTAGCGTGTTTATTTATGAAATGAAATGCGTGTGTGAACGCTTGAGTAATGTTGTTGGGTCACACCAGAGACGTCGTGCTCTCCGGATTGACCCTGACCGAGCGCGAGCTCTTCCTCAGGTCCTGCAGCTGCTTGGCCGGTTTGCCGACTCCTTCCTCGAACCTGCGCTCCACCACGGGAAGCACCGTCTCGTGGAGGAACGCTGCGTTCTGCAGGATGAAGGCTTTCTTCTCGGAGTCCTGCTCGCAGCGCAGGCTGTAGTCCACGTGCTGCACGGCCACCAGGATGATCTCCCTGAGGCTCTCGAGGAACACCATGTGCAGCTCTGGGAAGTAGAGTTTAAGCCCTTCCTCCAGGAACGCCATCATCTGCTTGGTGAAGGCCACCACGGTGTAGCTGAGGTTCACCCAGCAGTCGTCGCCCGTGTACTGGTTGAAGGTGACGAGGCCGCAGCTCCGCATCTCGTCCTTGAGCTTGGCCAGGGCTTCGGGGGTCATCAGGTTCATCCTTCTCCACATCTCCTCCGAGTTGCGGTGCTTGGTGGCCTCGATGATGACGTCTTTCTGGCTCTGTAAAGCCGCCTTGATGTCCTTGACCAGCAGCGACTGCAGGATGAAGGTCAGGTCCAAGCCGATGTCGCTCAGCTGCCTGCAGTGCTCTCCGGCCAGCTTGACGCATTCGGCGGCCGTAGACAAGCTCTCTTTGCTGTCGAACACCTGCTTGCTGAAGGTGTCGGCGAACATCCGCATTGCGGAGCGAGACCACACCACGAAGGCAGAGTAGCAACCCGTGTCGCCCGCGAAGTCGGTCTCGAACTCCCGAGCCGTCTCTAGCAAGCCGGTGAAGAAGACGTTGCAGAGCTTCTGGATGTACAGCAAGGTAGCGCCTTCGATGCGCAGCTGCCGGATGGCCGTGTGCACCGCAGCGGCGCGGTTCTTCAAGAACAGATCGCAGGCTTTGGTGGACTGGCCCAGGCGGATGAGCTGCGAGACAGCACGCCGTGTCGCCTTAGGGCCGCCGCGCAGCGACCGATCAGGCGACAACTCGAACACCAAGACCTCCGTCAGCTGCCGCACGCGCTCGTCCACTTTCCCCCTGAGCTCTTTGACCCTCGGAGTCACCGGCTGATCCTTCAGATACTCGTTCAGCTTCTGCAGAAGATCCACAGCCCCCTCGAAATCCCTCTGTGCGATGCAAACATCGAGGTCCTCCGGAAGCTCCTGGATCCACTCCGGACTCAAATCGACGATCTCTTCAGTGTCCAGAGGTTCCTCTTCTTCGAACGGATTGGTGGAAACCTCAGGTCTGACCGGCGACTTGGGGACCTCCTCTTCTTTCTTGTTCCGATCTTTGACTTTCGTTTTCTTGGTCTCGTCCAGGATCTCCAGCCACTCTTTCTTGATCTTGCTGTTCTCTGCTTGGAAAATGCGGCTGTCTGGGAACATCAGGATCTTAAACATGTCCTTCATGGGAGGGTTGTCCTTCACGTTAACGACGGCAAAGCTCTCCAGCTCGTACAGAGCGTTGTATTTGTACTTGATCGTGCCACGTCTGTTGGCGAGCCACGTCGCGATGAGCAGGCAGTCGTTCATCAGAAAGGCATGCACCTTCTGTATCAGAGACATGTTGTCAGCGTCGTATTCGAACAGATCGCCGTTGTACACCAGATACCGGCCTGGGGCTTCCATGATATTCTTGCAGCCTTCCACTTTCTCCAGCAGCGTTGTCAGGGTTCTCTGCTTGACCTCCTCGGTCTCTTTGGGGAATGCCGTGAGCATTTCTTTGGCAGCTTCGTCCTTGTCTGTGGACAGCAGGGCCTGGGTGATGCTCTCCATAATGCTCTTCTGCTCAGTCAGGATGTGACTCAGTTGGTACATCTCGCTCTCCAGGTAGGAAATCTCCTTGGCGGTCTCGATGAACTGCCTGTAATTCTTGTAAACATTCTTCTTCAGGTTCTGCGCAGTCTCGTCGGCTAGAGTTTGTATCTTCTGACGGTGTTCTTGCAAATCTCTGTCTCCATCAGACTGCTGAGAGAGCTGCTTCACATAATTCTGCGGGTCAAAATTAGCCGACTCTAACTGCTTACGCAGCCTGCTTCCGGTGTCCGCCATTTTAAACTTTGTGTTGGTTTAATATTTTTTTGGAACTGATAATCCAAGACAGCAGTTGTTTGTAAAAACAATAATTAAGCTGTTGTTTTCATTCTGCAGCGACTCTTCCTTCACCCGGAAGCGAGCGAGGCGACTCCTGATGACGTCAAAGCACGGGACCTTAAAAAAAAAAAAAAAAAAAAAAAAAAAAAAAAAAAAAAAAGGTGGCCAGGAATGAAGTTGCACGGAAATCTTTAACGCTGTAAGAAAAATGACCAAGACTATAAACAAATACTTTATTATTTATTTTAGACCTATATTATATATAGATTTAATCTATGAATATATGTATAATGTCTAATTGGTATCGGTGTCATCGTCTTTACACAATTTTACAGCTTTCATAAATCAAAGCAAAAAATAAGCTACAAACAAAACAGTACAACAATTAACAAAAAAAACAACTTTATTATAATATTCTATCATATAATAACAGAATATAACAACAAGAGGGCACATAAAATACAAAAATGACACTTTATCGATACCTTATGCGGCTGCATTTAGTTCCCGTGTAACTACATGGTTGGCCAACATCTTAACGCTATCTCAGGCTGTGTTCCAAATAGCATCCTAGTCCCTGCGTTCTTTCTCTAAGTCTGCACTTGCTCTGACGCCAGCATTGTGAGAGCCGTTGAGTCGTCGAGTTTGAAAAACGATTTTTTGGAACACAAACAGGACGAGTGAAAAATGTTAAACGGATTCTGTATTGAGTGAATTCAAATTCGCTCAGCGACTTTAAAAACTTAACGTTTTAATTCTGAGTATGTAAAACATGAGCTTAGTTTTTAATTTAGGTAATGACTAAATATGAGAAGGTTAGACCGGTTTAAATAAATAAAAATAAATAAATAAAAAAAAACCCGACTAGGCTAACTAGCTAATATTTAGCAAACAGCCGGTAAAATGGCGGATGAGGATTTCTTGCTGGCTCTGCGGCTGCAGGAACAGTTTGATAACGAGGTTTCGGCGTCTGTATGGAGCGACGACAACAGTGACGGCTATCCTCTGAGCAAAAAGCGGAAAGTGGAGTCTTCTCACTGGAGTGTGGTGTCTTATTCCCAGCCTGCAAAGCCGCTGTCTATAGTGGACGAGTCGTGGGAGATGCTGGACCCCAACCCGGATGTCAGATCCATGTTCCTGCAGTTCAACGACATGTTCTTCTGGGGGAAACTCAGCGGAGTCGAGGTCAAATGGAGCCCCAGGATGACGCTGTAAGTTCTAGAGCACAGGTTCTCATCCCTGGTCCTGGAGAACCCTTGGGAACCTGACCTGTGTCTGTATGAACACCTTCTGACCATGAGTATCACTAAAGATCATGTCGTATTTCTATATCTTTCATCAGGTGCGCAGGTGTGTGCTCGTATGAAGGCAGAGGAGGTCTGTGTTCCATCCGTCTCAGTGAACCTCTCCTAAAACTCCGACCTCGTAAAGACCTGGTAGAGGTAAGTCCCTGAATACGAACGCGGCACGTGACCGCGACCCGTTCTCATCACATCACATGTCGTCGTGTCCTCAGACGCTCCTGCACGAGATGATCCACGCCCTGCTGTTCGTCACTCAGAACAACCGAGACCGCGACGGGCACGGGCCGGAGTTCTGCAAACACATGAACCGGATAAATCAATCCGGCGGGACGAAGATCTCGGTAAGCGGTTGTTTAAAAAAATTTAAAAAAAAGAGGCTTCCGTCACACGTGGCGTAACTTTTTGATGCGACGACGATCGTTCTTCTCAGATTTATCACTCCTTCCACGACGAGGTGGACGTGTACCGGCAGCACTGGTGGCGCTGTGACGGCCCGTGTCAGAACCGCAGGCCCTTCTTCGGCTACGTCAAGAGGGCGATGAACAGAGCGCCGTCAGACAGAGACCCGTGGTGGGACGACCACCGGAGGACGTGCGGAGGAGCGTTTACTAAGATCAAAGAGCCAGAGAATTATGGGAAGAAAGCGAGGAGGAGCGAAGACAAGAACGCCTCGAGGAAGCCCGGGGACGAAATGAGACCAGCCCGCAGCACTACAGGTCATTCTTCTACACCTTATTCTTATATGCGTTAGGAAGAAAATGAAAGCTGAAAAGGAAGTAACAGTAATCCCAGACGCCTGTTGTGAGTGTACGTTGCAAGTAAACGTCGCTGTCTTTGCAAACGAAGCGTGTACGGAGCCGAGCATGTTATGTAAGCAATTGGAAGTTATGCATATATATATATAGCTACTACTGTTTGGCCTCGAAACTTAAAACATGTTAGCTAGGCCACGCCCACAAGCAACAAGCGTAGCGTTTGCTACACATTCGCAAGCGTCTTGCTCATGCGCGTATAGACTTAAGCGGAATTTGTGGCTTTGTTAGTAAATAACGTAGTGCAAAACAAAGTATAGTCATGATAATGGCCAAAAGTGTGTTTATGGTGTAGACATTGGGGTATTTTATTGCGTTTAATAGAGACCATGTGGAACAGTAAAGATTGTTTTGTGTACACGGGTCTAATTTCAGTTCCATTTTTGCTGTTTTCCTGCCTCAGGTTCTCAGGACATCAGGAACATCATCCCGTTCAGCGGTAGAGGTTTCGTTCTTGGTGGGAGCACGCAGCCATCAGCATCCATACAGAAACCGCCCGCCCAAAGCCCCTCCCACTCTCCGAAACCCCGGCAGGAACCGGCTCCTGCTTCAGCATCTGACCTCAGATCATCACACAGCACCACCACCGCGCTTCCTAAAAGGTCCGTCAGCAACCACAAAGCCTTCGTCAACATCAACGGCTCTCCTGTGAGAGTCACCAAAACCAACGGCAGCTTGGTGAGGCACAAACAGAGGACGGTGCAGGATCTCTTCCAAAACAGAAGCCTGAAATCTCCAAAGAAAACAAATCCGACGGAGTTAAAGCAAGCTTCTGATACACCGGTATTCGATAGTGCCTTAAATCTAGACTCTGCCAAAACTAGCATGGTTAATAAGAGTTCTGCAGGGTCGCCCCTTTCCAAATACTTTGGTAGCGCTAAAAGTACTGGAATTCCAGGTCCGATCAAACCGGAAAACGGCATTCCAGGCTTCACTTCAAGGCATTTTGAAAATCACAAAAGTTCTGCAATTGGAATCTCAGGTTCTGGTTCTACATCTCGGATCAAACAAGAAACCAGCGTTCCAAGTTCCAATTTAAAATACTTCGAAAGTCCAAAAAGCTCTGGACCCGGAATACCGGCTTCCAGTTCTACTAGCATTCCAAGTTCCAATCCAACACACTTTGAAAGCCACACACGTTCAGGCACGAGTTCTACCCACTTTGGTAGCGGAGTTCCGAGTTCCAGTTTAACACACTTCGGAAGCCTCAAAGGTCCTGGAACCGGAATTCCAAGTTCTAGTCCCATCAAATCAGAATACGGAATTCCATATTCCAGTTCAAGACACTTTGGAAGCCAGAATAGCTCCGAAACTGGAACATCGGATTCTTCCAGCATTCCGAGCGCCGATTTGAGACTCTCAGGAAGTCCGGAGAAATCCGGGTCATTTCTTCCGGGATCCGCCTCCAGAAGCCCGCGCAAACCAGGCACTGCTGCTGGAGGGAGGAAAAGATGCCGGGAAGACGGGAATTCTGCTCACATCTTTGATTTCTTCCAGCGAGTCAGCCACTCGCCTGCATCTTCCTCGATCTCCAGGGAGCATAACGAGCAGGGATCTGGTGCTGAAGTGCCCTCTACAGGGGCAGCAGGAGGGGGTGGTACCCTCCTCAGCTCATCTGCCCTTACTGTGACCTGCCCCGTTTGCCAGAGCAAAGTGCTGGAGTCCCAGATTAACCAGCATCTAGACTCCTGCCTCATGTGACGATAATAGATAAGCATAATGTGTGTGTGTGTTAGCAAAGATCCTGATTTTGGCATTGTGGCTCAACAAGGGGCGGGGCTTAAATTACAAATTTGATGTGTAGCGTAACGTAAACGCACAGCCACACATTTCCGTTTTGCAATCGTCTGATTAAATTGCACTCAAGCTCCGCCCCTTTTTGACTCAAAATCAGGACATGCTAACGATTTGGAGTAAAGGCACAACAGCAACCTCAGCGTGAGTCGGAACACTCAGGACTGTCTGAACACAGAGACGTCAATCTCAGGAACAACTTTAGGGTTTCTTGGGAACACTGGTTTTATTTACGTTCAATTAAAGTGAATTTGATTCTTTTAATAAATGAGTCAGAAAGAAAAAAAAAATTGCCCGATGGCTGAAAACGTCCCCGTAAAACTCTTTCCTTAGTCAGAAATGCGGCAACGTAAAAAAATATATATAAGTGTAAAATAATGAACAGTTTCTAACAGTCGAGTCGATTCAGAGTCAGATCACTTTCTCACCGAGTTCACTTTGAAGTTCACCCGTGTCTGGGTTCCGTTCGAACACTGCTGGTGTGAAAATACCTGAGCCCTTTTTTTGCCCTGGAGAGCATCATCATCATGACAGTGCGAGTGTCCTGATTGGTCAGCATCTCTGTGATTGACAGCACCGAGTCAGCGTTATCGGATTCCTCTCCATCTGGCGTATTCTGTACGCGGGGTCAAACCGGATATCGGATATTTCCGGATCGTCATCAATATCTCTCCTGTGTGCCGTCAGCACAGTTCATGTCACGTCCTGCAAGACGCCTCGGCTTCATTTCAGCTCAACTCCACCCAAAAGCATTATCACGTCTTCTTAATAGACAAGCCCGTGAATCAGAGCAGAAAATGGCTCTCGGGTGACACACGAATCACTTTTCAGCACCGAGTTGAGCGTCAGGAAAGAATACACGACTCATGACTCATAACAGAGAGCTAGTTTTAGTGTTGAGGAATCTCGTCATGCAAGACAAAAGCTGTGGGTTAAGATGTTCTGACATTGTGGTTGTTCTTATGGGTTGAATATCCAGTTTTATTATCCAGCGCTCTAAATCTGGACACAATGCTGCTAAATATGATGTCATTTTTTTTTAAAACAATTTTAATAGCTATTCTAAATCATAATGTCTTTTGTTTACCGTTTTAGATTTTTGTATCAAGGTTTTATTATGTTTGAATAAATATTTCTTTATCTCCTTTTATATCGTATGAATGATGTTTGTCGGGGATTGGAATGCATAACTGGAGGTTTTACGAGTTAGAAGAAATTAGATTTGACCAGCATCGAGACTACGCTGTAGGTGCTAGAAAAGCTCTATCCAAAAGTTTCACAATCCCAATTCTGACTTAGCATGTCCAAGATTGAAGACATCAGGAGGTGAATTAGATGAGATGAGAAGAGATCCCCGTCTTCCATATGGTTCAGTCCAAGCAGAGATCAGCGTCTGCCTTTTCTAATCCTTTTCCTGCCTTTTCTAATCAGCGTTTGTGTCTACGGCATTTAATACATTATGGCATTAAACGGAGTGCAGATTTAATGGATTTGTTTATGATAAGTGTTAAGATGATACTATTTAAACTCAAGGCTGTGGTATAAATCAGACATCTGGGTGATCCGGTTCTTCCTCTCCGCTGCATTGTGTGTTATTTTGCCTTTGTGTTCATACACACGCTTCTGGAAGTGAGCATGCGGCCTCGCCTCGCCCTCACAATCAGCGTGTGTCGTTCCACGCTTTAGTGTCCCTCTGGGCTTTAACAATGCCCGGATCCGGCAGCTGTGTGTGCGCGTGTGGCGTGTTTGGTGTGTGTTATTGTGCTGGCCACATGGCTCTGGAGACGGTGCTTTGTCTCAGCCTGTGTGTCGCCTCACTGCCGGCCATCTGCTCACTCCCACTGCCCTGACCTCAAACCCTGCAGGATCTCTGAGCTGCAAGAGTCAAAGCCGTAACAGCTGACTGCATTCCTGCTGCACATTTTAATCAGTGCTGAAATTATACAAGGCGATATGACCAAAATATAATATTTACCAATATCGATCATGTTTTTTTTTTTTAACCAAATATCAGAAGAACTATACGGTTAGGATTTTTCTTTAATCAGACATTTTTTTAAAAAAGTGAAAGCATTTTACTAGAAAAATTGGGAAAATTAATCATTAGTACCAAAATAGCTTTAGTATAGGCTGCTGTAAGACTACATTCTTCTTATTTCAGGAAAGCTTTTCTCAATATTGTAAAGAAGCGAACCTATTTCCTGACGTTTTACGATCTAAGGACATGTCTTAACTTTATAATATTTCTAATATTAAATTTAATATTTTCCTTATGGCAGGACGTTCAGTTATCTTGAGATAAAAATGTCATTTTGTGAAAATGAGCCATACTTAGGGGGGAAATTAATAAATCAGACATGATGCATGCTTTTTAGGCCTTCCTAAACAGTTTTACTATCGCTGACGATTTTATGCTACTTGTGTTTTATATATTAAATTCTATTTATATTTGAATATTTCACAGCAAAAAAATGCATTCGCCTTAAAAATGTAAGACGTTCAAAAAGAACTCATGAATATTCATAAACCTGTATACGCGTCATCTATGGCCACGCCCAGTTAAAGAAACCGGAAGTGCCCTGTCCGGACTGCAGAGATTTAGCAGCTCGGTCGGAGAAGAAGGAGGAGCAGGTAGAGAACAAGAGACGCTTGAGGTTGTTGGTAACTTTTTAAAACAACCCAAATTTATTTTTTTAAAGTGTTTTTGTTTATATTTGTGTTAAAAATAATAATAATAAAAACAATGGACGGAGAGCGCGAGCAGTAACGCTGTAGCGTCACCCAGCAGATTTGGTTTGTCCCGTCAACAGTTTTGTTTGTCGTAATTCTGTCGCGGTTATGCTCATGCTCTCGCGCACCTCTTTATGAGCGTGTAACCGACGGTTTATTGTTATTGTTAGTATTTGTATTAATCGGTGTCGCGAGTGAGAGATGAACGGGAAGTCGGCGAACGGTGCTGCGAGCGGAGCTCCGGCCTGTATTGAGGGTCTGCCGCCGCTGCCGAAGAGCCTGAGCGGCCTGCTGAACTCGAGCGGCGGCTCGTGGAGGGAGATCGAGAGGATGCACGCTAAGAAGGCCATGATCCAGGACGACCTGAGGAGAGGAGCGGCTCCGATGGACCGGGCTCGCGCCTCCAAACCGGCCAACCTGGACGCGGCGCTGGCTCTGCTCCGGAAAGAGATGGTGAGAGACTCGGGTCCCAGAAGAGCGTCCTGCTCTCGGCGTGTCCTCACTTCCTGTCCCTCTTCCACATACATTTAAACTATCTGGAAACTCATTTCCACCACCTCACATTTTTTATTCTGAATTTTTTCACTTATCTCTAACTTAAGCCTTTAGACTTGTCTAAATATGTTGACTTATCTCAAGTTCTGACTTGTAATACAAATGCAGACCTGTTATGTCAAGTTCTCACTAATTATCTCAGACGATAGACATTATCTCATTCTGACTTATAATAAAAAAGCAGGCCCGTTGTCATTCTGACTCATTACCTCAAATTCTGGCACTATCTCAAAAGTTAGACCCATTATCTCAAAGTTCTGACTTATTACCTCAAAAATCAGACGTATTAACCCAAATTCTGATTTGAACAACTTCTTTGAAGGAAATGCCTAAATCGTTGTGGGACACGGCACTTCCTCACGATGGGCCTGACGCGGCTTTACAAGCACGATACTTTCGTTGGTGTATCATGAGTAACAGAACTCGTGACAGAATTTAGAAATAACTGCGGTCAGAATGTTAAGATAATTCAAAGTTATGAGAAAGCGAGTCATTATTTGAAGGACTAGAATGATATATTTTTGAGATACTAGTGTTTTTAAAATTTTATACAATAGGTTAAAAATGAAAGAGTTAGTAATGATTCTGAGATGAGTCTGAACATTTGAGAGAAATAAAAACGTTGATGCTGCTGCTGCTTGTTGAAAATGTAGAAACTACAGTACCAGTCAAAAGTTTGGACACAACTTTTCTTTCATAGGTTTTTTTGTTTTGTTTTGTTTTGTTTTCTACATTGTGAAACAATACTGAATACCTCAAACTATGAAGCAACACATACTGAATTATGTAGTAAACAAAAAAGTGTAAAAAAAAAAAGAACAAACAAACAAAATGTTTCATATTTTAGATTCTTCAAAGTGGCCCCCATTGAGCTTGATGATATTGTGGGCATTATCTTAACCAGCTTCACCTGGAATGCTTTTCAGTGAACAGGTGCGCCTCGTTAA
>JAQQZR010000012.1:25872341-25907178 GCA_030068235.1 Notoglanidium macrostoma | reverse complement strand
CGCCTCCTTCACTGAGGCACAGAGGCCACGCCTCCTTCACTGAGGCACAGAGGCCACGCCTCCTTCACTGAGGCACAGAGGCCACGCCTCCTTCACTGAGGCACACAGGCCACGCCTCCTTCACTGAGACTGTGCTGTGTTCCACTATATCAGTGCATTGTATACATTTTGTCATCTGTATAGTGTTATTTCATTGAGGTGTGTGTGTGTGTGTGTGTGTGTGTGTGTGTGTGTGTGTGTGTGTGTGTGTGTGAATGAAGATTCTCTCTCCTCTCGGACGGATTAGTGAAGCTCTGAGTGACCTCACTAAAGCCATCCAGCTGCAGCCTTCAGCACGACTTTACCGCCACCGAGGAACCCTCCTCTTTATTTCAGAGGTACACACATGCTCATAGACACACACACACTCACACTGATCATTGTCCTATAACCGCATGCTCCAGAGGGCTTGATAACACGTTAGAAACAGCACATTGAGCACGTGTGCATTTAAAAACACTCCCACTGGGCAACCATTTGGCTCTTGCAAATAATATAATATAATTGGCGTCGCTGTAGAATTCAGGGATGTGACTGCCTGATGTGATGTGTTCAGGACTACGTCGCCGCTATGGAGGACTTCCAGCAGTCTCTGGAGCTGAAGAAGAACCAGCCGATTGCCATGCTCTATAAAGGCCTCACCTTCTTCCACAGGGGCCTGCTTAAGGTAAACACACCTCGTGCTCATTATTTAGCTTCAGCACAAGTTTCAACAGAAGTGGCATTGCATGGGTTAGCTCATCCGATCCAGGAACAGAACAAATTGTGCATGAGGTGGAGTCAGACCTGATCTTGCTCCTCCCCCTGCAGAGCCGAGACAGAAGTGCAGGGGGCGGAGGAAACTCGCAGGGAAAGTGTGTTAAGTTAGGCTTATGGGAGGAGTTGGATCAGGTCTAGCTCCACCCCCTGGATCTCCATCACTCTGTAATTTAGAAAAAAACATATTCCCGTGATGTTTCTCTGCGCACAGGAGGCCATTGAGATATTTAAAGAAGCGCTGAAGTTGAAGTCAGACTTCATCGATGCACACAAAAGCCTGGCTCAGGCATACAGGTGACCCACACACGCCTGACCCACAGGTGACCACTACACACCTCATCTCACATGTTCACTGTGCTGAAGTGTAGACTCATGTCCCAGGTCTTACTGCGCATGCTTTATTAAGGGGACAATTCTCATGATTTAATGCACACCTTGTTGTTGATCACATTCCTATAACCGCACGTCCTGAACTGTTTCATCCTCTGGTGTGTGTTTGTGTTCCTGCCTCTCTCTGTATGTAAAGGCATGTGCATGGTTTATTCCCAGCTCATGGTATGCAGGTGTGTGTTTCATAACCACCTATCTCACATTTGGTGTGTGTGTGTGTGTGTGTGTGTGTGTGTGTGTGTGTGTGTAGGGAGTTGGGTGACTTTGACAGTGCCATGGAGAGTTTCCAGAAAGCTCTGCTGCTGAATCAGAATCATCTTCAGTCTCTGCAGCTCAGAGGTATGATGCTGTATCATCACGGCAGCCTGCAGGACGCCATCGGCAACTTCAAGGCAAGCGCCGACACTCTCGCTCTATCAAAAATCATATACTTTTATTTTTAAAAAAGTAATTTCCCCTCAGAAATGTGTATCGCAAAATTATTGGCACCCCAATGAATATTTCTAATGACGAGCTCGCAAGCTCCGTAAACCTCGAGAGCTCTGCGAACACAAAAGATGACACAAGTAATTCAAAATGCTATTCATAATTAAAAAAAAAAAACAAAAGTTTTGAAGTCTTGTCCAAGAAATCCTGTCATGATTTGTCAGTTCTGTTTTCAGAGCTATACGGTTAAGACATCCTTGTTCCGTACTGAGAAATGCTGATGAGATTTACGTAGGGTTTAGTCTCAGGATCTCTGGCAGTGTTGGCGAGGAAATTCGTGGACCCTCCTGTTACGGATCCAATCCAAAAACGTAACGGGTTCTTTCTTGGCCTGTGCTACACCCTTCCACCAAATTTCTTGAGAATCTGGTCAGTAAGTTTTGCGTAATCCTGCTTACAGACAAACAAACCGCACCGAAAACATAACCTTGTTGGCAGAGATAATAAATAGAGATAGAAAAGTAAGTTGAACAAGCATGCTGGATCAAAACAACAAGCGTGAAAGAGCGCTACCTCTGGAACGTTGTGAAATGTATTCAAGTCTGCTGTTCGTCGTGCAGAGATGCCTGCAGTTGGAGCCGTATAACGAGGTGTGTCAGTACATGAAGGGTCTGAGCCACGTGGCCATGGGACAGTTCTATGAAGGCATCAAGGCTCAGACCAAAGTCATGCTCAATGATCCACTGCTGGGCCAGAAAGCCAGCTCCGAGTATCTCAAAGTCAAATACCTCAGAGGTGAGAGGATGAACGAAACATTTGTGATTCTTCTGTATAAATCCGCAACTCCACGGGGTCAGTTATCTTTCTAATGTCTGTCTGTCGTTTTGTCCCAGAGTACTCTCGATATTTGCACTCTCACCTGGACATCCCTGTAGCAGAATACAACGTGGATCAGGATCTTCCAGGGAACTTTAAGAACCACTGGGCTAAAAATCTGCCCTTCCTCATAGAGGACTATGAGGAGCAGCCTGGACTGCAGCCGCACATAAAGTGAGTGTACGACTGTATCGATTTATAGTCTCAGCATTTGTTTTCAAGCAATAACGTGTGTGTGTGTGTGTGTGTGTGGTGGATTGTTGTGTGGGTTTTGTTTTTGTTTTTTTGTCGAAGGGATGTTCTACCTCAGGATTTTGACAGTTACTCTCCGGAGGTGCAGAAGCTGATCTGTACGGCGGATCATCTCGGAACGCTCATGCAGTACAACACGTCCGGCTTCCTGTCCAACCAGCGCATCCACAGGGGTCAGCCCGCCTCTTTAAAAGTTCACGCGCCTCCCATGTTTTCTGTAAATTCCTGCACGATCCACAGGATGCTCGGAAACTTAGTTTGGGTTTGGAACGGAAAAAAAAAAAAAGCCGTGCAAACTTTTGCTCTCGCAACACTAGCTATTCTTTCTTTAAATGCCTAAAAATAAAGCTGGTGGGAAATAATAGCTTAGCAAATGAGAGCATGTCTGTTTCTGTGTAAAGCTATGGGTCTGGCCACCATCGAGGTGATGCAGGCGATGCAGCGGACGTGGAGTAACTCAAAAGTGCGCATCAACGGCAAAACCAGGCAGCTCCAGTGGAGAGACCTGTTCGACATCGCTGTTAAATGGAGGAGGTAATGAAATAAACGCAAATGAACTGTATTTGATCAAATCCTGCCGGGTGCCTTAGATAACTGTTTGTGTGTGTGTGTGTGTGTAGGATTGCCGATCCAGATCAGCCTGTTTTGTGGTTGGATCAAATGCCTGAACGGAGCTTAAGCAGAGGATTTAATAACCACATCAACCTCATCAGGTGCTACAACACACACGTGAAATCTGACACTCTCTTTTAGATTGCATTGTACACCATTGTAGCTATAGTTTGTGGCTACAACAGCTGTGTGCTATAACAGGGGTTCGAATGTAGCCCACCATTTGAAAGCAGAGATAGCACAGGTCTGATATCCATTAGTGGAATCAGGCCGAGGCTAGCGAGAGTGGTGGTATCGGATAGCTGAGGAAACGGATATCACATTAAGCCGTAGATCCTGATGCTTTTCTGTTTGTGTTGGAAACACCGCAGGGGCCAGATCATCAACATCAGATACATGGAATACTTCAGCAGCATCCTCGACTTCATCAAAGACAGGATATTAGTCTATCACAGGTAAGCGGCCGCCGTTTCAGCCTGGTTCTGACGACGTTTAACAGTTTAACAGCCTCGCTCACGCTGTTTTTCAGCGCGTATAATCCTCGAGGCACGCAGGAAGTGAAGCAAGCTCTGGAGAACGTGAACAAAGTGGAGGACCTGCTGCCTATAATGAAGGTAACGGCGTGAACCGCAGCGACGCTTGAGGATTTACACTGAAGTTTAGCGTTTGACATGTTTTAGAAATATTAAAGCACGTGTGTGTCTAAAGCAGTTCAACAGTAAAACGAGAGACGGCTTCACGGTGAACTCCAAGGTGCCGAGCTTGAAGGAGCCAGGGACGGACTACGACGGCTTCACCATAACCATCACCGGAGACCGGTCAGTCGCCGACCTTTAACCTTTCCAACATTTCCATTTCCAGTTTTGTCTAAAAGTAAAGGGAACCGTGTATAGAGTTTTCAGCCTAGAGTGTGGACCTTTAGTTGTTGTTCATAATCAGTGGTGAATCTGTACATAAATGACTCAGTATTTTCCCAACACTGGCATTAATCGAAGTTCCCATTTCGGGTGTAAAAGGCTAATCCTAGTAGGAGTTTATTATCCGTGCTCCATGGGCCATGACGCAGAGGCAGCTCACATACACCATAACATCGTTATTATAATCTTATTAGTTGTCTGACCTGTGTGTTTTTCCAAAACATCTCAAAACACTGCAGCTGTACGGGTGTGTGTGCTGGGTTTGTCTCCGAACGATACATATCATGATGCGATGTTAAAAGATCTCATTAGAGCTCTCATTTTTGTGCTATGGCAACATCATAATCAGAGAGCACACACACACACACACACACACACACACACACACACACACACACTCTCTCTAGGGGTTGATGTCTGTTTGGTGTTGATTGATTTGATGGGTTTTTTTTTTCATTCCATTATTATGGATTGTACAAACAGTGCACACACACTGAGCGGGTCTTTATTAGGGCGTGTGTGTAACTGTGGTGAAAACCGGGAGAGACGTGTGTGTGTGTGTGTGTGTGTGTGTGTGTGTGTGTGTGAATCAGGATGGATAATGAGCTTGTGCATGTTTTTATTTATTTACATGGAGATATGAAGTAATGATGTGGTGTTTCAGCTTCAGAGGGGATGTTAAATAAATGATGAAGTGTGTATGTGTGTGTGTGTGTGTGTGTGTGTGTGTGTGTGTGTGTGTGTGTGTGTGTGTGTGTGTCTCCCCAGTGTGGGAAACATGCTGTTTTCAGTGGAGACTCAGACCACAGAGGAGAGGACGCAGCAGTACCAGTCTGAGATCGAGGCCCTTTATAAAGATCTGACCACTAAAGGCAAAGCACTCATGCTCTCCTCTGAGCTAGGGGTGTGTTTACTTTTGCTCTCCGTCTATCTGTCTGTTTGTCCGTCTGTCCCTGTGTGTGTGTGTGTGTCTCTCTCTCTGTCTCTCTCTCTCTGTCTCACTCGCTGTCTCATTTTCTCGGTCTTTCTCTGCATTTCGCTCTGTTTCTGTTACTGTCTAATAATAATAATAATAATAATAATAATAATAATAAGTTACATTTCATAAGTTACAATTTTACATGTCTCAGGGTTGCTTTTTTCTGTCTCTCTGTTTCCGTTCTCTCTCTCCCCTCCCTTCTTTCTCTCTGTTTGTTTCTGTCTCACTTTCCTCTGTCTGTCTATTTATCTCTATTTCTGTCTCGCTGTCTCTCTCGTTGCTCTCTCCCTTGCGGCATCTCTCTCTTGCGGTCTCACTCTCTTTGCGCTCTCTCTCTGTTTCATTGTCTCACTTTTTCTCTGGTTCTCTCTGCATTTCTCTGTCTCTCTCTCAGTCTCGCTATCTTTCTGTGTCTTTCTCTTTGTCTCTCTATGTGTCTCTTTAAAGAAAAGATTGCTGTCCACTGGCTGTAGAGAAGTCACATGACTTTGTGCTGTAATTTTAAATGAATAATATGAATTGAGTAGATGTATTAACATACTCTCTCTCTCTCTCTCTCTCTCTCTGTGCGCCTCTGTGTGTGTGTGTGTGTCTGTGCAGGATTCGGATGCAGTGTGTAACCTCGTCCTCTCTCTGGTGTATTATTTCTGTAACCTCATGCCCCTGTCCCGAGGCTCCAGGTATGGAAGTGTTGAACAGACGTTCCTTCCACATGTCACATTTAACAAGTTTCCAATTTTTTATAGGAATCACACCGACATCAGTATCATTAAAACATGACTTTACTACTGCTTTTGAATTTCTCGACCTTAAACAACAATATAATTATGAAAACATACCTTATTAAGTACTTATTAAATGTTATTTAATAACATTAAATGTTATTTAAATGTCATCTGGACCTCCTGAGGGGTGCCAAAAGTTTTGTTTGGTTTCCAGTCTAAAGCTTCAAATCTAAGCCCCACCACAGCCATTTCAATAAGCTGATTTCAACCCTCCTACAAAGTAACAGCCTCAGTTCTGCATGTTTGTTGATTATTTCATTAAAGGAGCGGTATGTAATTTTTAGAGCAGTTTCCAATGCAAAACCCTGACCAGCCTTCTCTACACGCTTTGTTAGAAACACACTTTCCTCAGTTATATTTTAAAGTAAAAAAGCTGACAATAGAGCTTTGTTCTAGTTGGGGGCGGAGCTATTTTCTGGGCCAGAAAAACCATAAAGATATATATATATATATATATATATATATATATATGAAAATCTACAATATAAAAAACCCCAAAAACTTGGTGTCTGTTAGATTTGCTGATCACATTTGGCCTTTTCAAGGCATCTTTAAAAGTTAGAGATCTAGAAACATACACAGGTTACATACTGTAGCTTTAATTTGTCACATTTAGTCTAGAATATTTAAAGAGTTTTCAGGGATTTATTGATTTAGAGAAGTTCAGATGATTCTAATAAATGTTGAATCTTAATATCGTTCATGTTTTTAGTTCAGTGATGATTTTGCATTTGGTTTGTAGTTACATTTCTGTGTGTGTGTGTGTGTGTGTGTGTGTGTAGCATCGTGGCCTACTCGGTGGTGATGGGAGCTCTGATGGCAAGCGGGAAAGAAGTTGTAGGCAGAATTCCAGCCGGGAAGGTAAAAACATGATTAAATAAAGAAAGGAAAAAGTGGTCCACAGAGTGGGTTTTGGGGACCGAACCTCGCTAACTGAAAAACAAGTCTGTCTATAAATAACATGGAACTGGAACCTGTTTTGTTGTCGGAATTGAAAAGTTCAGGAATAGAAAGGCTGTTCTAAATCAACGTGAGCAATATTAGCGCTAATGTTGTAATCATTTCATTTGCAGATAAGGGACGTAAGGGACTTGATTTCAGGACGTTGTTTTTACGTATGAAATAGGGATACGATGTTTTATCTTTTCAGCTGGTGGATTTCGAAGCCATGACCACGCCGAGCCCTGATCGCTTCACCAAAACAGCCAAAAGCTGGATGAACATGAAGAGGTGAGGATTCTACTCAGGAACTATGATCGATTATTTCTTTTTTTTTTTTTTTAATTAATAATAGTGCTTCCTGTCTTTCTCCGTCACCTCCACACAGTCTGCCCAGTTGGTACCAGAACCTTCCGTCTGTAGCCGAGACGTTCCAGTTCGCCAGAACCATGATCGAGGTCCTGAACACTGACTCGTCCTCGCACTGTCCCAAACGATCCTAAAGGCCGTCCCTGTCCTTTCTGCTCGCGAAACCCGTTTCTCTTCTCAGTCTTCCACTCTTAAGATCTGTATCAGAGTCATATTTGACCCTTGAAAAAGGTTTATTCGCAATGCATAAACGAAGCACACATTTCGTTTTATTGCTATATTTTAAATTTGCAACAATTTTGTTTTCATTTTTGTTGCCATCAGGTTCAGCTCATAAAAGGGCTCGGTTATTAGCTGATGATTTTAAATCAGGAATAAATACACAGAGCGTGCTGTTCAGAACCAGGTTTATTGAAGTACTTGATTAGAAATAAGGGATTGAAATGAAGTTTTTTGTTTAGTTTTTTTGCTCCCGGTGCTCGAGCGACGCTCGACATCGTCACTGAGTCTCGTACTGCTGTGAACTTGAAGGAAGAACTTATCCGTTGCAATGCAGCTGATTCCATGTGTTTTGGTTGGAAACGTTTACCTCTTAAAGCATTTTATTCAGTTAATTCTTAAGTTCTTTTTCATATCAAGGTCTTTCTTTAAGTACTGATTTAAAGAGCGAGGGCTTTGAGGACATTTCAGTGTCTAGGAATTAAACTTGAAATATAAACACACGCGTCTACGAGCGGCATTGCAAATGAATAAACATCTTGAGTTTTATGCAACCCTGTCTGATCTTTTGTAAACAAATACAACATTTACACGCCGATAAATATTTTAAGCAAGCGCAGGTTACGTTAATGCCTGTTTTTTTCTGATTGAAATCAGTCAATTCACTAAATCATAAACATGTAAGGCACTGACAGCTGAAGAAGGGCTTGGATTAGCTCCGAAAACATCCTATGAAAGGTAATAATATGGATTCTGACTCATTTTTCTGTAGAATCGGATCATTTGACTCATCGGATCAGTGATCAGAGTCGACTTGTTCAGATCCCAGACGGCTCATTGATCAGTGAGTGATGTTCTAATGGCTGAAATTGTTCCAAGAAATTTTATCCTTTCCTTTAATAAATAAAGTAACATTACAAAGTACCGAATCATATAGTTGAGTCGACTCTCTTGAAGAGTCAGTTCGATAGCAAACGACTCCTCACTGGTGCGCTGTGTGAAAGACCCCCGATTTATTCATTGAAATTGAGCTGAATGTTCGACAGTGGGTGTTTTCTTTTGCAGTAAAAGGCCGGAGACTCCCAGTGATCCGTCATTTAGGATGAACTTGACATGAGACTACGCCCCTGCACTTTAATGCCAGCTCCATTAGCAGACATGTCTGGTCATTTCTGTTTGATTCACTAAAAGGACCTGCACAAATGCTCGACATACAGTACATCATCCATATATTCCAGCATGTTCGTTTATACGCCACATGAAAGACCAGCATAATGTGTATGCGATATTTCCTCCAGAACAAACAGAGAATCAAAACCACTGGATGGAAAACAGGCTTCAGGAAATTCACTGCTGCAGAAATCTGTGTGTTATTCAGGGAATTATTTATCGCTGAATCCCGGTGATTTCATCTCGAGCTCCTATTTGTTTGTTCATTGTTTCCATAGCATTCTTAAGCAAAGCCAAATATTTATGAGGAATTTCTTCTCCATTCTCTGGAGAACTTCTCTGCCAAGAAAGCTTCGCTTTCCTCCAGCCTGTCTCAATCGTTTCTCTCAGTCAGTGTCCAGTGTTGGGTTTGTTATTTTTTTGGCCGACGTTTTCATCCAACGCAACAGCTGATCAAGCTTTTAAAGACCCTCAGGCGAAGATCAAGTGCCCAACAGCGACAGCTCGGCCACTGCAGCCTTTAGATCGTAAGCCCAAAGCTTTACCTTTGAGCCATAACTTCCTGTTCTGGTGGACTCAGACAGGCTACCAGTTCGGCTGCCCAGTTTGCACACAGACTATAAATGGCCTTGGTATTGCGTGAGCCACTTTTACGCCAGATGTTTGACCAAAGCGTCATCTGGTCCTTAAATTAGTCTTGTTCGTAACAGATTCCAAAATATAATTTTCCTCCATTTCTATCCAAGAGACTTTCTTTGCCTTCTCGTTAAAATGGAGCCGAAGAGGTGAGTGAAGTGAGTCTGTGAGTGAAGTCCATCCTCTTCTGGATTCTACTGTGAATAATTGGATATTTTACTCAAAGAATCAGAGTTTCAATGGGATGTACAGTAAGCTAGCAATAAGGTTAATGATACATCATGTATAATTGTGTAACAGAGTATAACAATAAAGCAAGTATTTTTTCCTCAAGAAAATTAGGTGAATAAAGAGTTTTTATCCATTTAATGTTATGGAACGTCCTCGAAACTCCAGTCACCTCTGACATTACGGCAGCTATGAACAGTCATTCCTTCACCAGCTTAAGACAAAAAAGCGCAGCTTATCATGTTTCCAAGAAACAGCGCAACATTTTCCGCTAACACTGGAGACGCCTAACGTAAACGTTAAGCACAAAAACCGTCGCCGTATCACAGACTATACATCCTGGCAAAAAAAACAACACAATTGCTTTTATTTGTCTTGGATTACGTCTGGCTTTCGCTATACAAGTCCTAGTGGAAGTCGTTACTATAGAAACAGTAACCGTAAACAGTACCAGTAAACATCGTATATTTCCCATCATCGGTTTTGCTGATAAGGGTGAAGTACTGACCAACACGGATGCCTGTTTTGACTGAAATGACTCCGTAGATGTTATTGATTACATTTCAGGCGTACCGTTGTTTATAGCATCGAGGAATATTACTCATACCCATGGAATGGGACAGGATAATCCACAATTTCCGGTGAAATATTGCTCAACACTTGCTAGGAAATGAACAAAACATGCTTGTGCATGGTTCCTGAAAAGGAATATTTATAGATTCATCTAAATCAAAACCATCTACTGTAAAAGATGCAAATGTGTGCGGAGTCTTGGAAAACCCTTCCCAAGTTGGAATTCCTCTAATTTAGATATTTTTTTACTACTGTCATAAAATATAAAATAGTAATAAAAAATAATTGTATTATTAAAATAATAATAAAAAAAATGTATTGTATTGCAACCACAATAAAAGTTCTAGCATCTTGTTAAAACAGTACGGAAATGAATAGTACAGAATCTGCTTAGAATTAAATTAGAAGGTTTTATTTGAATCCAGCCAGAGTAATCAGGAATGCCTTTGATCTTGAACTCCGTGTGCGGCAAATTGCAAAAGTAAACAAACGATGAAGTAGCTGCTCTAGGTAGACTTGCATAAAGAGTTAAAAATACTCTCGTCTAACTACGCATGTAGAAGGTGGTACGATATTACAGATGGCAGGAGAGTATGAATGTGATGAAGTCAGAAAATAGTTCAGTAATAATGACATCATCAAAGACGAAAGTACAGTGTCACATTCGAGCGGTGAAAATGATATTGCTACGTTGTTTTTGAACTATTGAAGGTTAAGACGGATATCTTGTCGTGTTTAATTCAGAGATATTGGTATTCAACTGCCATTCAGTGGATCTGGTTAGTTTCTTCATTTCAGGTTACATATTTCTGGCCCTGAAATTAGCTCCACCCCCAGCTCTGCAACTCGTAAGAAATGTCGCTTCAACAGACAATTGGTGGTTGTTTTGAAGGAAGACAGTATAAAATGTAAAAAAAAAAAGAAATTACAAACTGCTCCTTTAAATTTGACTTATGTGATATTAAGCTCCACCCCTAATTACAGAAACCGTTCAGACTCGAAGGTCAAGCCTCAAACTCGCACAGGTAGTACATGCGCCGGTCGCAGTAGTTGTCCCACCAGTCTCCGTCGTCCGAGGACATGGCGACGCAGTTCTCCCGTTTCCCGCCGTCCGGCTGGCTGGACAGGAAGTGCTTCCTCCACTGGAAATAGGTGACCCGCGTGCCGTCGTCGAACAGGTAGAGCCCCTCAGAGCGCAGGTCATTAATGCCCAGCCACACGGGCCAGTTACTGCCAGGTAACGCTTGCTTCACATACTCAGCCAGAGCTTCTTGTTCACGCCGGTCCCGCGGCATTGCCATGCGTCCTCCGCGCTCCTGGCATTTCTGAGAAGCGCCAACGTAGGTGTCATAAACACGGTACACCAAGAAGCACTTCTGCCCCACCTTCCGGCCTTTAACGCAACCTGTTAGGAAAATATTCGAAAATGATTTGCAATTGCAAGGACTGTTTCCATAAAGCTAAGATTTTTGTGCTGATCATTTCATCTTTAAACAAAAAGCCGCCAATCAGCCAGCGCTAGTTTCCGCCCACAGACCTTCCAGACGGCCGATTTCTTTGCGGTTGTCCTTGCAGAAGTTGGAGACGTCATGGATCGAGTCCTCAACGTCAGCCACTTTGTTCTCCAGCCGCACCAGCCTGTCCAGCAGTTGGGTCACCTTCACGTCCAGCGTGTAGTGGCCCACGTTCAGCTTATGGATGGCCTGGTCCATCGCCGCCAGCCGGGACACTGCGGTCATAAAGGTTGGGTGTGGATTAAGGTGTTTTAATTTGGTGTTGAACTAAACTCGGATAGATGGAGGTGCTTGGAGGTACATAGATCGCTGATTTAGAAACTACCACAATTATCACTGTGTTAGGAGTGCACTTTTATTAAATTTAATTAAATATGGAGTCTCAAATTTTGTGTAAGCAAGCTCCAAAGTGGTGAAAATATTTTTTTAGACCTTTAGTTCAAAGATATCGTTACAAAAAAACAAAAACCCACAGTAACTAGCTGTGATCTGGTTAGTTTCTTCATTTCTACATTTTTCTGGCCCTGAAATTAGCTCCGCCCCCCAACTAGAACAAAGCTGCTTGGCTAACTTGACTATCTCAAAACAAAAAAACATACAAATGAAGAAAAAATGTGGTTTTAAAAAGAGCCAGCCTGAGGGAAAGCAGGAGAAGGTTATTTTTAAATTACGGACCGCTCCTTTAAATATTGTACAAGGATTCTTTTTAAAAACATCTAATTAAATTAAATATTGATGCAGTTTTTTCATGAGAGATTAAAACTCATCTGGTAATAACTCAAGACGTTTACACCCTGCCTTATTTCATTTTAGATGCTTCGAAGTAACCCTTTGGTGATGATTTGCATGTCGAATCAGAGCTGAGTGCGCCTGTCTCATCACGCCTGTTCTTGGTGATGGTAAGAAACAAAAAACACTACTGCTGGGTGTTTGGGTCGTGAGGAGACGCACACAAGTAGTTGTAGTTGCTTTCGTAGTCGGACTCGGCAGCCGTCGGTTCGGGCTCGGCAGCCGTCGGCTCGGGCTCCTCGATGTCTGGAGTGTCTCCTCTCGCTCTCACTCTGTCCGAGTCGCTCTGCAATCAGAGGACAAACACAGCGCCAATACTGCGTGCTGTAAATGCAGCTCTAAATACTGCATATATAATAAATACAGGTAAATATGGCATAAAAGTTCTTACTGATTGTTGCAAATAATTCAAGACATTTATAGCATGTTGGAAAGACTGCACAGGTGCAAATACAGCTGGAAAAATACTGCCAAAGAAATACTGAACATTACAAGTACAGTTGGAAATGGTACAAAAGAAATACTAAATACTACAAAAAATACGATATACTACAAATTCAATTGGAAATACTGCAAAAGAAATACTGTATACTATAAAAGAAATACTATATACTTCAAATTCTATTGGAAATACTAAATAAGAAATACTAAATACTACAACAAAATACTAAATACTACAAATACAATTTGAAATATTGTAAAAGAAATACTGCACATTACGAATACAATTGGAAATATTGCATGTTAGAAATACAGCTGGAAACACTGCGAATAAATACTGCATATTACAAATAAGGTTGGAAACACTGCAAAAGAAAACTACATATTACAGCTGGACATATCTTAAAGGAAATACTACACGGTACAAATACACCTCTACTGAAAAATAAATACTGCTGTTACTAATGCAGAGTACAAATACTGCAAAGGAAATACTGCACATTACAAATAAAGCTGGAAATATAATTGTAAATACTGCATTTTGCAAATTCAGCTGCACTTACTATACAAGAATACCGTATGTTGGAAATCCAGATGCAAACACTGCATTGAATTACTGCATGCAAAAATACTGCATAAGAAATAATTCCTATTGCAAATGAAAGTGTACAAACTGCATTAAAGACTGAAGGTCTGCAAATCCAGCTCCAAATACTGCAGAGTGATACTGCAAATACAGCTGCACAAGAAACACTGCATATTGTCAATATAGCTGTAAATACTGCAGTGAAATCTGGCATCTTTGAACGACTCCTGTAAGATACCTAATATTTAATACTACATTTTGTGAATACAGAATTTCCTGGAAATACTACACAGGAAATTGGGATGTTTTAAATACAGCAGAAAATACTACACAAGGAATAAACACTGCTTTGTTAAACCCAGCTGTAAACACTGCAGCAAATCACATATACGAGGTCTTCGAAATACACCTGTACAAACACTCACTGGGGAATACTGTTATAAATACTGCAGATTCAAAACCTGTAGTAAATACAGTCCAAACAAATACTCTATACTGGAAATGCAGGTGCAAATACTACACAACAAACACCACAATAGGTTAAAAAATCAGAAGAACAGGAAATGAGTTCGCTTCTGTCATTTATATGCATCACTGTAAGCTTCATCACAATACAGCTGCAGATTATTAGACAAATGTATGAGTTTATCAGGTTTGAGACGACCTGCTGGTGTTTATCAGAGTGGTGTTTTTTGTAAAAGTCTCACCTGAATATCCCGAGCAGTCTGGTCCCGGCCGAGCGCGGTGCTGTTTCCTTCGGTCTCGGCCCAGGGGACACACTGCAATGCCAACGCAGCAAGCAGGAGCACAGCTGACCCCATCTTCTGCTCCCTCTCTCTTTCTTAACTCTGTCTATCTGTACTTTCTGTCTCTCTGTGCTGCTTCGCTCACTCTGTCCTGACTGATCTTGTCCAACAACAGGAAACCCTTTTCCCACCTCCCACTTCCACGGGCTGCTTTAACCGACTGTTAACTCTCTCTCTCTCTCTCTCTCTCTCTCTCTCTCCTTATTCATTCATCTCTTTAAAAAGAAAAAAAAAAAAAAAAACCCAAACCCCCGGGCCTGTCTTGTTGGAACATAGCCCGTTCTAATGTGTGAACTCTTCCACTGCTTCCTTATGCAGGTTGTAATGTGTGTGTGTGTGTGTGTGTGTGTGTGTGTGTGTGTGTGAGCAGAAGCTCAGTTTCCTTTAAGCATGGAAGGAATTCAGAGCACCGGCCGGGGCCACACAAAATGCTCCCATTCTTTCTCCAGTATTTGGATGAGACTGAGGATGGAGGCGTGGAGTCTGGCCTCGAGTCCTCGAGCCCTCGAACCGTTCCCTTTTTCATTACACAACTACACTTCATCACAGTAAATCTGTCCCAGATGAGAATAAACACTGTACACAAAGAGCAGTCTTCTACACGGGCTTTTAAACATGACTCCTCTTCAGTTGTGGCTTCTTTAACTGTCTCTGCGTGGACGTCACATGGATTTGTTTGACATATTCCTGTCTGTTGAGGAAAAGGCTAGGTTTGGTGCTGTCTCAGCTCCAACATACTAAATCTGGAAATCATAAATAATGCACTACATTAATCAGTACATTTAAGAAATATTGGCACCTTTCAAGACATTGGGTAAAAATAGTTGTATAAAAATACACCATCGTTTAATCCAACTTATTCAGAAAAATTGAACTTTTTACTGTTCTACAAACTAATAAATAAATCCTACCACAAAAAAAACGTGTGGCAAAATTATTGGCACCCCCACGTGATATTGAAAGCAATTGTATAAGTATTTGAAGCATATATTAGATATAAAACCACTAACCTTATATAAAATGTGTCACAAACTTGTCTGCGAATATATCCATGAGGATTTTTTACCAGTTGTTTTATTTTATTTTCTATATTTCCTTGGTAAATTCTATATTCTTCGTAAATGTTGAATAAAATCTTTTAATAATCTAGCTTTCCTGTTTTTTCAGCACTTTCGTACATGCTGTACATCGTAAAAAAAAGTTTTCAGATATTGTGATGTGAAAAATTTCATCATGTCACCCTTCTTTTCCTTACTGTGTTAACATGTTCAACAAGATCAAGGCCATTTCTAAATTTTTATAATGATATTATGTTATATACATGTCACTGAATATATATATTTTTTCTTAATTCTTTCATCAAAATTGGTGTGTTGGTGTGTACGTTGGAGACATTACACTCTTACACATAATAAAAGCTAAAGGTTTCCCCAAACTTTAAAAACAGAACCGTATTTATCATCTATTGATTTGATCGCCACCTGGTGGACACAAAGAGAAATACATATAGTGTAAACTCAATTTCATCTTTATCTTGCATGAATAATATCAGAACAGAGATCAACTCCAGGTCATTATGTTTTGGTCAGCATAGTTGGCCAGCTCTTTTATATATATATACTTAAATGTTTCTTTTCTTTATCTTTGATCACTTTAATGGACAGCAAAAACTCTATAGCGTTATAGCTTGGTAAAACATCAAAAAATACATAATTTTATATATTTTTCCTTACCCCAACGGTAGTTTCTTAACCAAAGCAGGTTGGTGTTTAATGTGGGTTTTATTTTTGCACTGGGATTGTTTTTGTCATTCAAAATCGAATCGACTGTCTAAAAATAACAAAAGAACCGAATCAAAGAGCCGACTCGTGGTCAAACGACACATCATTAGTCAGGATGGCGGAAAAAAACGCTTGTTTCAATCATCATTACTAATTAACAAAATTATTTATTACTTATACACTTAGTGACAAAACTAATTAGAATCCCAGCTCGTTTTTCAATAAGTCAAATCATTTGGTTCACCTCGTCAATAAGACCCGACTCACTGTTTTTTCTTAAACCGGACAAGTTTGCTATGTTATAAGTAATACTTGTTCACATCTTTAAAACATACTACCAAAAAAACAAAAAACAAACAAAAAAAAACAACAAAAAAAAAAAAAAACAAAGCTTGGTTACGTGAGTGGGCTCCGCGCGATCCCTCCCAAAAGAACCGAATCAAAGAACCGACTCGCTCGCAAATGATGCAACGCTCACAGTTTAAAATAAATGATTCGTTCTAATCAAGGAATAAGACAAGTAGATGAAATAAAGTTTTGGCCTCATAAATACATTATTTAACACAGGTCACATGAGTGCAATACATGATAACACGATACAAAGCATAACTGACAGGAAGTGTATTAAAAAAGTCTAGAAAACCACTGTAGTGTAAAATGCGCCATTTTAAATCCATGCTCATCTTCCGTCTTTCAATAACTCGGTAGCTACTGTCTGTCTAAAGCATTGCAGCACTAGTAATCAGGTCGAAATAACAAATAAAAAGGAAAGAAATGAAAGGAAATCGCAGAGACAAGGCACGACGTCTGAACAGCCTCATTATCTAAACTGCTAACATGCCGTAAAGCTAGTTAGCATCACATTACACAAACCCATATCCTGTCAGAATAACATGTTATCTTTGTCCCTTGAGTGTCTTATCCTGTCCAAATTCATCATTTCCCATGTTTTATTGCCGTATTGTGAATACATTCATATTTCTATGCTCAGCTATTAGACTTAAAGCTACAGTCAGTACAATGTATTTCTTCAGAGATTTATTGATACGAATAGCACAATCCTGCTGCAGTAAAGTTGATCTATACTCAATTAAAAGGGCACTTTGGACAACAAATTACTCCAAAATGTAATAAACCAAACCATACTCGGTGTGTGAAGTTAGCTTTGCAGAAAAATATACAAGGCTAATGAATAACAGAAGCTATTAGCTTCCATTTAGCATCGTGAAGCTGCAAATCACATCCACACACCAGCCTCAAAAACATTGGTTTATTATACTCTAGATTATAAATATAATGCTTTCTGCTAAACTGGTAGCTATGTGCTTCCATGACTTGCTAGCTATATTAGCCTGTTAGTGTCCAAATAAAGAAACAAACTTCGCACACGAAGCATGTCTTTTGGAGTAAGTGGAGAATTTTTGCCCAAATTATTCTACTTAATCTACATGCAAAAGCAGTTCAGCTCTACGATATACCAATTGTAGCTTTATTATAGTCCTAAGATGTGGGTTTGTCTGTAACGGTTTTGGGGTGTGTGTGTGTGTGTGTGTATGTGTGTAGGATGAAGTAGGTCCTGTCGTCTGGAATGGATCTGTTGCTTGAGGTCACGTTCAGATGTTACCAGTTGTCCAAAAAGTCGAAGCCAGTCTTCAGGATGCTGCTGCTTGTATTGTACTGCAACAGAGAAAAAGAAAAGATTTTTAAAATGAGAACATTGTCTACGTGTTACTCAGCAGTTGTAATCTGAAGCTGTGGTATCACATGAGTGACGACAGGAAAAAAAAAAAAAAAAAGCGAACGAGGACACATGTGAAATAATCCCTGGACGTGCTATTTCAGGACAATAATCATCTTCAGGGTGGTTACAGTGACTCCATCCTGTTGTTGATTACATTCCGATAACAGCACATCTCAAAGTGTTGCATTTTTTAGATAACGTATGAGAAATGCATGACATTAACAGGCTTGCAGCTTGTAAAATTGTCTGTTTGGATTTACTTGTGAAAAGGCAGGGCTTCCAGTTTGCATGTTGTCTTCCTTCTCTGTGTCTTTGGTCGACTCCGATGGCATTTTGGTGCCCAGGCCGGGACTGAACACATCATCCAGAGTGCTGCTGACGGATGGCAGTGTGCTCTGAGATCTCTCCCAGCCTCCTAGTGGTACAGCGGGCGCTGGGGTAAAACTCAGAGGTGCTGGGGTAACGCTCAGGGGTGCTGGGGTAAAGCTCAGAGGTGCTGGGGTAACGCTCAGGGGTGCTGGGGTAACGCTCAGGGGTGACTGGTTTACACTCAGAGGTGCTGGGGTAACACTCAGAGGTGACTGCTGTACACTCAGAGGTGATGGGGTAACACTCAGAGGTGACTGGTGTACACTCAGGGGTGCTGGGGTAACACTCAGGGGTGACTGGTGTACACTCAGGGGTGACTGGTGTACACTCAGGGGTGACTGGTGTACACTCAGGGGTGACTGGTGTACACTCAGGGGTGCTGGGGTAACACTCAGGGGTGCTGGGGTAACACTCAGGGGTGCTGGGGTAACACTCAGGGGTGCTGGGGTAACACTCAGGGGTGACTGGTGTACACTCAGGGGTGCTGGGGTCACGCTGATGGGGGCAGGAGGTGGAGGAGCCGGAGGTTTAGAGATTCTGTGTTTCATAGGACGCGGTGCTGCAGGTTCCTGCGTTTCCCTGGATCCAGAGTCAGACCTCAGGTACGAAGGCAGCGGCTTATCTCCTTTCTCCATAGACTTTATCTGACTGGGCGTGAGCGATTGGAAGTCTGCCTTCTCTCCTTCAAGGCGTGACCTCTCAGCGCTCAGCTTCCAGAAGGAGGACTCCTCGTCACGGCGCGTCGATCCCGAGCCCTCGATCCCGGGCAGCTTGCTGCTCTGAGATGTTTTGGGTTTGGATTCAGTCACGGAGGACGAGACGGGCTCTGGAGTGCCGGTGATCACACTGAATTCCAGCTGGCTCTGTGTGGGGAAAGAAAAAAAAAAAAAAAAAATTCACCATGTTTGCATACATGGTATGTGGGCCAGATTATTTTTAGTAGCGGCAGCCTACATACTTTGGTCTCCCAAGAAAAGGGCGCAGAATGTTCGTCCTGCCAAGTTAGATCCTAGAAGGAGAGAAAATGTTATTCTTAAGCAATATAATTAAAATTCAAATACCTAATTAAGATGAAAAAAAAACTTTTTGACGACTTTTTTTTGTTTTCAGCTTGTCTTGAAAATGATTACGTTCAGCAAAGTAAAAACAAACAGGCAAGAAAACAAAGCAAATAAAAAAAAAAAAGCACTATTTTGAAACATTGTGTAGTGGTGTGCGGTTTAGCGTATAGCTCAATCCCAAATGTCTCCTAGCGCTCTACATAGGCGCCCTAATAGAATACGGGAATAATAAACACACCGCCCTATATAGTGCACTCTATGTCCACTACGAAGGCATTTGGGATTCCGCCAGTGACACCAAGCTGTCAAAACCGCAAAGCAAACTTGACACGCCAGCAAACTCGACGCTAAAGTAACAGTAATACTGACCTCCTCTCCGAAGTGGACGATTTTTTGCCCCGTTTGGATCAACATTTTGGGGTAACACACCATTTCTTCCCGGTCCATTCGGTGCATAGCATAGCGCGCGCGGATCTTCGGCTCCATCATCCCGTCGTCGATAGCCGTGTCCTGTTCAGCCGGAGACATGTCCTCCCAGGCCGTGCCATACTTCTCCTTAATCACCTCCCTTTCCTGCATTATCTTCCTGGCCATGGAGTTGATAGAGCTGAAGTACTCGTGCTTTTTCGCCTCAGTGAGGCGCGTTTCAGCCACAGCCCCTTCCATCGCCGTGGCCGCCATTTTCCTTTTCCACGGCTGGAAAACAGGCAGTGACGTAAACACAAGCCAGGGGCGGGGCCACGGCTGAATTCCATGGCAACCACGCCCAAATGCCATCGTTACTGCTGGACTCACTTCCTCGTTCTTTTGCTGAATCCTTTCAGGTCTGTTGTACTATAAATAAAGGATAAACCACTTAGTTGTAGAAAAATAATCAACAAAGCGGTATGATGAAGCAGAGTTACTGTTACCAACTCGAAGTTGGTTGTTTTCCTATAACAATATGGACTGAAATGCTTTATTCCTTTTATACCACAATAGCCCTCCATCTTGAAGGCTTTCCTATTCTGGAAAGTTACAGCTTTACCCCTGACTGTTACAAAGTGCTGACACTGGAGACTCCTTCCAAACATCTTAAACATTTTCTTATATCAAACATCACCATGTCAAGCATTACATATATTTCTTTATCTGTCTATGTGGAGCAGAAGCCATACAAATGTGTGACTGTCAGACCCACTGTGCGTTCATTAGCACAAACACTTTTCACAACTATGAAGTAGATGTTCCTGAAAGCACCGTTAGTGAATAGCGTTTTAAAGATGGCAGCCAGGAGTGCACTTATTGCTTTACTGTTACATAAATTCAACGACGACGTGTTGTAGACGAAATTGTTTACAATGTTGCGGGGCTTAGCCTCGACTGTCAACAACCATAAAACTGAACACTTCTTTGAGATAAACCAATATGTAAGGTAACCATTTAGCTATATCGTGATTACTTCACATACAAAACTATTCTGAAAGAATAAAAAGATGTCATTCTTACGACATTTTAAAAATAACCAGTAAAAGTTAAACAATGCTATTTGAATTTCTGTAGCTGTCCACTATTTTGATTTGCACCGTGAGTGCAAATCGAAGAACGTTTGTTCGTTTGTTCGCGATTGGCCAGAACGTTCGTGGCGAACTTGGCGCTTGATACTCCGCTTTAGTTCGCTAACGTTTGGCTGATTTAACAGAAAATTATCCAACTTTTCCAACAGTAGTGTTACAGTTCAAGCCTGATGATCGGATTCTTACTTTATATCTACATAAAGACCAGCTTGTCATGTTACTGAGAAAATGAAAGCGTTATCTCCTTTTGACTGTTACTAAGTGCTGACACTCCTTCTGTAAAGCAACCCATAAATCAATTCTACATTTTCTTTGTTTAATAACAAATTAAATTACATTCAATTAAATGGAAGTTAGTCATATTAGTCATCCTCTCTCATGAAGACATGAGGACAGAAAGTCCCCTGAATGAGCCGTTACTATAGAAACAATAACGTATTACATGGGCGCGTTAATATAAACCTTCCTGCCGGAACTACTTTCAGAGCTAGTGTTAAAAAAAATGATACTTCTGAGAAAAAGGAACAGAGAATTCAAGGCGTTTGCAGAATATACAGGAAGCAATATATAAGGAAGATGAATGAATGAGTTAAATAATAAGAGTCAATAATTAAAAAAAAAAAAAAGCGGTTACTTGTTTAAAACAAGAACAAGAACTACAAGAAGAAAACGCTGGTTTGTTTTTTTCCAGAGACTGCTATTTTGAAATCTCGCGAGATTCCTTCACTTCCGCCTGGATTTTTCTAGCTATTTTTTTAATCTTCCTTTCATTCTCGGCAGGTGACAGGAGGGCGGCTTGCTGCAGGCTGGTGGCGATGCCTTAATCAGGATGATATCGCAGAGGGAAAGAGGCGAACTGGCTCGATTTTACACTGTTACAGACCCGAAAAAGCACAAAAAGGGCTACACGGTTTATAAAGTCACAGCCAGGGTGAGTCCCTCTGCTCTGCTCTGTTCTGCGCCTATTTATGACGAGCTGCTTGTCCAGTATAGCAACAACACAGAATAATCTAGATGAATTACGCTGCCTTTAACAGTTCCAGTAACGAAACAGGATTGATCTTGGATTATTGATCTGATTAGAACATAATGTCAGAAAATTTGTAGCAACCATTTCTGTTTTTGCAGCTTTATTGTTTATCCCATCCGTTTTCTGACAAATCCCGCCTTCTGCACGGTGATTGGTTAGTAGTATTCCTGATCCGAACTTGGATTGGCTGCGCGGCGTGTGAGTAGAGTTGGTTAACCAATCGCAACGCAGAAGGCGGGATTTGTCTGAGTGCGGATAGAAAACATCTTGACATAAAAAAGCGTCATCTCCTGTCATTTCTGATGTTTACTTTAATGTCAAAGTAAACTTTAATGTCTTTCCTGTTTACTTTAATGCTCCTGATAATTTTTAAAATATGTTGTTTCTAAAGGTTTGATTGACACTAATAGACTGTTAACATGTGATTTATTGGTATTGTATAATCAAAGGATTAGTCCATATTAAAATAAAAAATAAATATTACAGTTTTAATTCAGTACTGTATTGATCTCAGAGGAAAATATTTCAGCCTGAGTGGGAATTGGAAAACATCCAAGATGCTGAATTTGACCAAATAACCTTAAATTCCGGAAATTATAGAAAAAAACCCCAAACCGTGTCATCTTTTGCAAACACATGAATATTTATAAAGCGCTGCTTGAGGTTAACTTATACGTTGCGTCAAGGCGTGTCACGCTATAATGACGTATAAACCACGTGCTTGTGTTAATATCGTGTCACTAATGAGGTATTAGGTTTTAACGATTTAACCTTTTAAAACTTCAGATTTCTAAAGTGTTGTTTATTTACAGTGTTGTCTTGTTGTTGCCTCGAGATTCGACCCGTTCTGAGCTCTGAGCTGCTTTTCTGCTCATCACGGATGTAAAGAGTGATGAGTTACTATAGACTGCTATAGATGTATTTTTTCCCGTATCTAAGGGTCTGTTCGTATTATCCTGCAATAATTTATTCTACACTGCAGTACAGTTCCTCTCTGCACTCTTCTCTTCTTTGCTGCGATCAACATCGATCCCATTTTCAGTTCAGTGTTAAAGTTCACAGTGAACACACTCCGATCAGCTGATCTCACTCAGGATGTCAGGCCGAGGTTAGGATTTGTCCTGCTGTGTTGCTCAGGTGTGTGCGTGTGTGCGTGTTCATTCGCTCGCCCTCTGAGATTTGCGCTTCGACGTCTAGGGAGGAACCTGCCCGCGTGAAGCCGAAGGACTCGATGACAACCAACATCAGTAAACACATCACGCTAGCTGACTGTCGAACGAAGTCACGCTCTGATGATGTCACGCTAACCGTTGATGCTTTTGGAAGAGTTTGTGAATTTGTCAGACATGTCAAAGGTTTGGGTCGGATGTTGGGCTGAGATCAGGTTTAAAGATGTATGATTAGTAGCGACATAAATCTGATTTCTGAATAAATAAATTAGTCATTGACTAATAAGTATGAATGAAATATATATATATTTTAATGTCTTATAAAAGGAAAAGTTACGAATCAGTTTAATGCATCAATTTATCAACAAATAAATAATTGAAATCATGAAAGTATGAAACATTTTCACATGCTCGTTTCTTGCACACTGGATAATTCGATAAGCTTTATTTCAAGCTGTTAATGTCTTTGTTATTATTTTAAAATAGAAAATTGTTCAAATTAATACCTATACAGCCAAGTTTAACACGTAAAAAAAAATATTTTTGTGCTTCAATTTAATGTGCTTAACTAAACATTTATAATATAATATACATATAGCTCCATCTCTGTATACAGAACAGTACTCGATTCACTGAGTCGTGTGTGTGTGTGTGTGTGAAAGAGCTCCATCACATATAAAGTCATCATTGTTCGGTTCCTCGTATCCCCTTCCCACACACACACACATACACACACACACAGTGAGCACAGCGAAACCGAGAGCGCTTTCCATCCGCAGATCTTCGTTTCCGATTTAATTCGCCGTTTTCTTTTTTCCTCTCCAGATCATCTCGAGGAAGAATCCCGAAGACGTACAGGAGGTGAGATCACGAACACGTGCATATAACCTCATAATAACAATAAACAAAGTCATCTCGCTAGCAGAGGAAAGAACGAGAGAGATTAATGTGAAGCGTGAACGTCGTGCCGTTGTAGGAAAATAATCAACCTAAGGGTGGTGTGATGAAGCGGAGAGGAAGTGATCACCACCACCAGCAGCTGGAAGTTGACTAGTTTCCTGTAACAGCGTGTCCTGAAGAGGATTGCACGTTTCTGTTACTTAAAGACTGACCTCAGTGTCCTGGTTTTTGTTTATTATTCCAGTCGCTCTCTCTATTTTTCGTGTATGTCGTTACTATGGAAACCTTAACCTATTGAATGTAGTGAAACGGAATCAACGCCTTCTGACCAATCAGAGTGGAGAACGTTGATGTAACGGTGATCTAATTATCTCTTGCGTTGAGTAAATCGAGTTTGAGTTTTACTTTTGATGTCACAGTAAATGTACAGATTTATCTTTTAAAAAAAAGTGCTTTCCATTCAGTCAGTCCAGCCCAGAAACGTACTCATAACCAGGAAGTCATTCTTTAAATGACCCAGCTACTTGGAAAGAAAGTCCACGGAGACACACACACACACAAGAACGTAGACGGGTCCTAATGTGGCAGTCATGATCTCATTTAGTTCCTTGATGCAGCCTTAAAAAGGAACAGCGCCCACACACACACACGCACACACACACACTGAGCTTGGGTAGTCTTGAGCTCTGAGTGTGTGTTTTTTCTTGCCTGAACCTCTACTATGCTCTTAATCCCGATCTTGCTCAATATCGGATTATGGAGGAATTCCGCCGCATTTGATTGGCTCTTGGGAATAATAAGAAAGGAGGAGGAGGAAGAGTAGGCTCGGGATTTCTCTACATGATGAACTAAATGAGGCTGATGAAAGGCTTATCTGCGCTTATCTCTGTCTCCGTGTTGCTGTAGATCACAGTGTGGAAGCGCTACAGCGATTTTAAGAAGCTGCACAAAGATCTGTGGCAGATCCACAAAAACCTCTACAGACAGTCGGAGCTCTTCCCTCCGTTTGCCAAGTCTAAAGTCTTCGGTAAGATGTGTGTGTGTGTGTGTGTTTCTGTTCATTTTATTCATTCCATTCAAACGGTTTGATCGATTGTTCGAACGTTATAACTCAGCAAGCCGAGCCTACAGAATATCGTAGCGATATAATCAAAATTGTATCATGTATCATATCAGCAAAGTATCATGTTTGTTCTCTTGCTCTAATGAATATTCAAAAAATAAAAAAAGATAAAAAACGTTCAATACAGGGTGGCACGATTGCGAAAAATTTTTTAAAGTCATGTCGTGAATGGATATTGTACCTTGCGTCATGTTTATGAAAGTCTGTTTATATCAAATGAGGAGCAGTTTCAAGCCTATGTTAGCTTTTAAGAATGAAAATATTTTAACAACGAAGAAAATCCTCAGCTTTTCAAATCGCTCCAAACGTTTGTGTTTACCGCAACAAAATTCGTTTTAAAAGAACACAAAACTCACTTATTTTTGCGTTCATCTTGTATCCGTAGCACTTCTGCGCACCGCGCAGCCTTTAATCGCGGCTCTGTTGGATGCGAGTGCGGTGTGTTTTTTTTTTTTTTTTTCACGCAAATTATAGCGCGTTGTTTAGGAACTGAGTTGACGTGTTGAAACGCTGAAATGGTGATATATTAGCAGCGACAAAATGCCCACTTAAAATCTTGATGTCATTTAGTTTGGATTTTCCAAAACAAACAAAATCGAACATAATTTTTATTTTTATTTAATTTCGGAGAATATTAGAAGGTTGCGGTACTCCCACAATAAAACTTGGGGGGTGCAAACTTTTGCACACAACTGACAAATTCTGTTGAAATTGCCTTTAAGCTTCCCAGACTTTATGGCTAAATGACCCTTGTCACACTTGTATGTAAAAAAAAAAAATAATAATTAAAAAAAGAACAAAAGAAAAGGGTATCATTTATGTCATTATTTGATTTTAGCCTTGTCTGCTAATAATAGTTTTGAATTAAACACAAAACAACTTATGTAGCGTAACATTGCTACTACATATAATAATCATTGTTCATTTCCAACATTTCTGTGGCTGAATCATTGGAAAATAAATTGCACTAAATAGCTTAATAGCTTAACAGCACTGCCAGTTTGTTATACCCTATGTAGTGAGCATATGTAGTGAACAGGAAGCCATTTTGGATTGTGTTAAATATTAAATCGAGATGAAAAAAATTCGGCGTCTACTTGAAAATTAAGGCTAATTACAAGGTTAAAAACATGTTTACTGTGTTACTCTGTATACTGTGTTTGAAAGAGAGTGTGTGTGTGTATCCATATGTGTGTGTGTGTCCAGGCAGGTTTGACGAGTCTGTGATCGAGGAGAGGAGGCAGTGTTCAGAGGATCTTCTACAGTTCAGCGCTAATATACCAGCTCTTTACGCTAGCCAGTACATACAGGACTTCTTTAAGGTACAACACACACACACACACACACACACACACACACACACACATATACACCCATATTGAGGTTTGCTGTTGTGACCACATGCACAAACACCAGTTAAGCAGGACTCATTTGTTCCACTCATGAACTTCTTGAAGATACAAACTCATACGGACATAACAAGATTAGGTGCACACGCATGGTTTCCCTGTCTCTCACACACACATTCGTACACATACACACACTCACACGCATGCACACACACACACGATCACGCTTCACTGACTTCCTGCATTCTAGTTTCTATTACACTCACTCTTTGGGCTTTCACAACAAATATAGTGCGTGCTTTTGCAACACCAGCATGTAATATAGATTGTGTGTGTGTATGTGTGTGTTTTCCAGGACGGAGAGGTGCAGGACGGTTCCGAGCTCATCGGGCCAGCAGAACCTTTTTCTGACTTCTTAGCCGACAGCCAATCAGACAGCAGCTCTGAAGGTGTGTACAGGGCTTTAATGTGGTTGAAATTTGCCAAGAGTTTTCATTTATTAAAAGAAATAGTGACCACCTGAGGGCGCACTCACACCACGCTGAAGCCAATAAACTAAAGTAGAACAGGAAATGTGAACTGCATAACGTAGCAGTTTTTACCGTCTACTACATACGATCCCTCATAGCAGTATGTGAGAGTGAGCAGAAGGCGTGTTTAGGCTGCTGAACTTTTTCTGTTTCAAATTAGTTTTTATTCTTTCATTTGCCTGATCCTAAGTTCTTCTACCCTTAGAAGGTGTTGTTTATGATTATGATCATTTATGTAAAACATTTGGAGATTTTAGATTCAAAATAATGATAGATATAGATATTACATGTAAAGATATTATTATTATTGTTATTATTATTAAAGGGTTAACAGTCAGTGAAATTCACTTGTTAGTTACCTCAGGTTTAACTCAGATTTACTTCAGATACCTCAGATATTCCTCAGAGCTACCTGAAACTTCTGTCAGGCTTTCTTCAGATTTAACCCCAGATATACATCAAACTTACCTCAGACTTCCTTCAGATTTACATCAGAGCTACCTCAAACTTACCTCAGGCTTTCTTCATATTTAACCCCAGATATACATCAAACTTACCTCAGACTTCCTTCAGATTTAACCCCAGAGCTACCTCAAACTTACCTCAGGCTTTCTTCATATTTAACCCCAGATATACATCAAACTTACCTCAGGCTTTCTTCATATTTAACCCCAGATATACATCAAACTTACCTCAGGCTTTCTTCAGATTTAACCCCAGATATACATCAAACTTACCTCAGGCTTTCTTCAGATTTACCCCAGATATACATCAAACTTACCTCAGACTTCCTTCAGATTTACCCCAGAGCTACCTGAAACACCTCAGGCTTTCTTCAGATTTACCTCAGATATACCCCAAGCTTACCTTATACTTCCTTCAGACTTTCTTCATATCTACCTCAGATCTGAAGTCAAACTTAACTCAGGCTTTCTTTAGATTTACCTTAGACTTACCTCAAACATACCTCTGCACTATCTCAGACTTTCCTTAAACTGACCCCAGAAATACCTCAAATCTACCTCAATGACTTCAAGATTTTCTAAGTGTAAACCTTTGTTGGTGAAAGAAAAAAATGGTGTAAAGAAACAAAAGAGAAATACTGGAATTTTAGACAAAACCCGCTTAACTATTGTTCTTCTTTCTTTTTGTCAGTTAAAAAGTAAACAGCATTTAATATGTTCACTTGCTAATAACTGACCTACCAACAACAACTGAAAGACTAGCATGCTAGCAAGCTGTTCAGATGTTGCTACTCATTGGTTAGCATTAGCTTGTTTATACAGATGGTAAATTATTTTACCAAAATAATTTTTTCAGTTTCCTGTAACAATTAAAGAAAATCTATAACCCTGGTCATGTTGACACTTGGGAAGCTTACTTTATTAAGCACATGGTATTTATTCACAGACTATATACTATATACTGCAGAGTTTAGTATGAGTAATATGCATTTTGAATGCAGCCTTTCGTAAACGTCTGCTGTTCTTAATAACAGTTTGGCTTCTGTTCGTTTGTCATTCTTATGCTTTTTCACTTTTGCTTTCTCTTTCACCTTGGTGCAGTTCATAAGAACATTGGCGGCATAGATGATCCAACCCTAACCAGTCAGTCAGAGTATGGAGGTGAGTGTGGATCCACTGGATCTCATCAGATCCTTCATTGTGATCATATTACAGTACAAAAGTCTGTTTTTATCCTAGCAGATATGGAAAATATAAGACTTTTTAGGACTTTTTGACCAATTTTGGATGGCATTTTGCATAATTATAGACTGCACATTTAGACCATGTAAGAACAATTTTCTTTGTTTATGGATTATTCATGAAACAGACAGGAATGGTGTTGTTTTATACCAGATTCCACATCACAGCTTTATATGTATAGACACATTCTAATACCTCATTGTGTCTATAGCTAGACCTGTGTTAGTTTTTGTGAAGAAATGTTTTATTTTGCATTTATGGAAGGAGTCTCCAGTGTCAGTGCTTTGTTTACGCAAAAAATTAAGGTTGGTCAGGAAACGACTGTTTATATCCGCTATAATGCAAGTAATAACAGAAACAAACTTGTTTTGCGCATGTTCTACAACTTTACGTGTAACTACAATCTGATCAAAAATGCAACATTTTGTTCTTTAATTAAAAAAAAAAATGTAATGCTTTGAGCCAAGTGTTTTATTCCTTACTTTTCTTTATATTTTTTTATATTCAGTTGTTTTTGTTGCCTGGTTCAGACAATCTAATTTGCAAATAGATTTACAGCAAAATTACTTTATTGTAAATTGTTGGTTTTGTTGATTTAATGCTTGTCACAAAATAGAGGCTACAAAATAGTTGCAAATTTCTAAGAACCAGTGACAATGACAATAAACAAGACAACTGCTGATATCGCAGTAACTTGGCAAATTATTCCATTATTCTTTGCTAATATGAGTCAAAAATGTGTATTCTTACCACATAATGTCACTTCTTGTGTCAGTATGAGGTGTTTACAGGTGTTCGGAATATTTGAATTGAAGTAATTTGTTTATTAAAATAAGCAATCCACAGGACATTCATATATTTGGCTACACGGTACGTATTTTAGTGTAGACTCTGTTTGTGTGTTTCAGGTCCATCCAGTGACAGTGATCTGATTTCTCTGCTGGTGGATGGAGACTCCCTGCCCGAGTTGGAAGATGGAATGGGTTCGGGCTGCAGTTCCCCAAACCAGCAGGCAGGAGGCAGTGGACGTTCCGCGTCCCCAAGCCGGACAGAGGTAGACCCGAGGCGGGCCATCAGGGCGGCGCTTTTCTCCTCCAGCCACCAGAAGAAAGATTACCTGGAGAAAGCCAGTGAGCAGATCAGCCTTGCTGTTCAAAAAGAGGTGGAGCAGGACTACGCCTCCGCCTTCTTCTACTACCGCAGCGGCGTGGATTTACTGCTGCAGGGAGTCCAAGGTACTCACACACACACACATATATATTAGCAACATTAGAAGCCAGAGAAGGACCATAGACTTCCACTTATACCATTAAAAAAGTACTAACAAATGGGCACACCTCTTTTCTTTTAACTTTAAAATCAGTAGCAAATACGCCAACAAGTGTCACTTCTAAAGCAGCTTGTCAACTGTAAAAACAACACCGAATAGGCAAACGAGTGTCTCTTCTAAAGTTGCATGTCGACTGTAAAAACAATACCAAATAGGCAAACAAGTATCTCCTCGAAAACAGCATGTCGACTGTAAAAACAATAGCAGATATGTAAACTCCGGCGACTGCCAGAATATCACGTAGTAGTAAAAACAATAGCACGTGTGGAAAGTACTGCGACTGCTGGAGCATCATGCCTACTGTAAAACCTGTAGCAAAGACTACTGTAACTGCTGGGGAAAAAAAAGCACTCCTGCGACAGGAACCCTAACAAATGGGCAAACTATGGTAACTGATCGGGTAATGTGTATCAGCATAAGCAGTAGCAAAGTCGGGGAAGGTACTGTAGCTCTTGGAATAGCATGTCACAGTAAAAACAATAGTAAATAAACAAATTACTCTAAGTGCTTCAGTAACATGCACTCGTAATGACTTCAGTTGCACATCTATAGCAAACTGCCACAGTAATAATATGCTTACACTAAAAATCTGAACAACTAAACAGACCACCTTTAGTTAACTGTGTCAACTGCAAAAAAACAAAACAAAAAAAAAACAATAGTAATTTAGCAAACTCTAACTATAAACAATAGTAAAACACTAAGGAATGCGCAAACTACCAAAACTGCTGCAGGAATAAACTGTACCTACAGACGAAGCAGTAACAAACAGACAAACTAGTAGCACGCCTACCATAACCATCCTAACAAGTGGACAATCTACCATTACGTCTAGAATAACATGCCTACTATATAAACGGTACCAAATAGGAAAACTACCACAAATGCTGGAGTAATATATCCTAGATGAATGTCTGGAGTAGCGTGTCTACCATAACAACCCCAATAAATGGGCAAACTACTATAACTGCTGGAGTAGAATGTCTACCATAACAACCCGAACAAATATATGAACTACCATAACGTCTGAAGAAACACGCCTACATTAAAACAGTACAACAGACAAACTACCGTAACTTCTGGAGTAGCAAGCCAACCATTGCAACTCCAACAAAATTATAAACTACCATAACTGCTGGAGTAATATATCTACAGGTAAAGTAGTAGCAAACAGACAAACTACTATAACTGCTGGAGCAGCACATCTACTTTAAAACCCCTAACAAATGCACGAACTACTACAACTGCTGGAGTAATATACCTAAAGATAAAACAGAAGCAAACAGATAAACTACTTTAACTGCCGGTGTAGCATACCTCCTATGAACAAGCCTGAAAATATGGACAAACTACCATAATGTTTTGAGTAACACGTCCACCCTGAAAACGCTAACAACTGGACAAACCACCATAATGTTTTGAGTAACACGTCCACCCTGAAAACGCTAACAAATGGACAAACTGCTATGCACTATAAGTGCAGGAATAACACATGTATCGTAAATCCCCTAACAAATAGAAGTGTGTTTAGCTAAATGCATTCATGTTTGTGTTTATTTTGCTGTGAAGTCTTCACCTAATGAACAGCATTGTTATGTCGGAGCTGAGCTTGTGTCTTTAGGCCATCGGGGCGGCGCCGTAGCTGCTATTACACTCTGCCTGATGGCCTTTCTGGCATCGCTCTCACACACACGCCTTATTGTTCTTAAACCAGCGCAGTGATCTAAATGCCTTGGCTTGTCTGTCTGCGCTTGTTTACTCGTTAATGTGTTTGCGTTTGTTTACGGATGGGTGACGACTCCTGGTGTTGTTGACAATGAAACGGCGCTGGGCTTCTTTTGTGAAGGGCTTCAGTCCAAGCTTTTAGTACCTGCCAGGATTCTTTAGCTCGGTGTATGGCAGAAAGAGATAATGAGGGGAGCACGAGAGAGATGGAGAAAAGGAGGGGTAAATGATGGAGGAGAAAGAGAAATTTGTTTTGTTTTGTTTTGAGTGTGCTGCCGTTGGCACGTACCGATTTTAGAAGTTAAAATGTTATGAGTCGAACTTGATCGAGTGGCTTCAACAACTGGAGTAGCACGCTTTCTGCACTAAACTACCCTAAGCTACTAGGAAGGAAGAACTACTATAACTGCTGGAGAAGCACACCTAGCGTTCAAAACCCTAACAATTGCCAAATACGGTAACTGTTGGAAGAACATGCCTGCTGTAAAAACAGTGATAGTAAGCATATTATGAAAATAGCTAGTTATTAACAAGTTAAATTTGATTACTTACAAACTGCACAATATATTTATTTATCACGATACTCACCATGTCGGATTAGGCAATCACAATCACCAATCATCACTCTCGTTTTTGCGTGTCGTCAAGGAGAAGGGTCAGGTATCTGTCGATCATGGCTACAGAAGGAACGTCAAGGAACACCTTGTAGGCGAGAATATACCAAAAATTCGGACAAGCCAGACTTTTCATCGGGGTGTCGTTTGATTTAAATTGATTGAATTGACTGAAACTGTTATTTTATGCTAAGCAGTATGTCAAGCTGAAAGAAAGGCTAGTAGATTTGTCACATGGTTCTGATTGTGTGTGTGTGTGTCAGGTGAAGCGAGTCCGCGCAAAAGGGAAGCCGTGAAGAAGAAGACAGCCGAGTATCTGATGCGTGCCGAGCTCATCGCTAGCACATACCTGAAAGACAGCATGGGCCAGAACTCCACTCAGAACCGGGTGAGTGGAAATGAAGTCGTTTATGCAGTTCTCCTAACTAAAAGCGAATTATTCAAAATAACCCTGTTTATTTATTAATAGTAATCTAATTAATGAGAGTGATGAGGATTAGCATTACTTTTGCTTTAAATCTTGAGCCTAATAATCAATATTTAATAGAAGACTGGACACAGCTTGACTACGAACGCGGCTTTAACTTTTGACGTTTAACCTTGCTCTCTCTGTGCGTGTTTAGACGCTGGCTGCTCAGTGCTGTAAGGGGTCATGGGGTCATCAGAGTCAGGCTGATGAATTGCACAATTACAGGGTGCTGGGGGTCATCGACAAGGTGAGCTAAGGCCAAAGGTTACTCCGGTAACTCGCTTTTTATTTATATGCGGAAATGAGTCCAAGATGTGTGTGTGTGTGTGTGTGTGTGTGTGTGTGTGTGTGTGTGTGTGTGTGTGTTTGTGTGAACTCAGTGCTCCATTCATATCCATTAAGGGCTGCACCTGTTCTGGTTACTCAAGGGGGGATGCACACATAGACACAAGCAGAGTGGTGTGTGTGTGTGTGTGTGTGTGTGTGTGTGTGTGTGTGTGTGTGTGTGTGTGTGTGGGTGTGTGTGAGAGAAACCTAGAAATGTAGACATCAAATAATACAGATATATAGCCAGCCATGAAAATGAAACTGCTGAGGTTGGGCCGGTGCCACTGATCGAGTAGCGACAGACTTTAGAAGCCTCACGGTTTAATTGTATTTTTCTTTTTTGTTAAATCGAGTTTACATTAAAACCATAGTTTGATTTTAAATAAATGTGCTAAATACAAAATCCAAATTTCAAAGCAGTTATAATAACATGCACATTTGGTAGGGGTTTGTTAGGTGATTGCATATACTTTATGTATAAACATGAGGAAATGGGCAAATTACCATAATTCCTGGAGTAGCACAGTTTCTCTGTTCAGTCTCTAAATTGCTTATAAAGTTATAGACACTATTTGTCATTCACGTTCAAAAAAAGAGATTTTTACAGAAACCACAGCCGTTCAAAAAACTACCGTAATTACTGGAATAGCATGCTGTCTGTAACACATTAAAAACTGGAACTGGACACAGAATACCGTAATTACTGGAGTAGCATGCCTACTGTAAATTCTGTAGCATCGGGCAGAATACCGTAATGTTTAGAGTAGCACGCTGTCTGTTAATAGGTAGGAGAATTAACAAACTACCATAATTTCTGGAGTAGCACGCTGTCTGTAAGAGCAGTATTGAATGGAGAAACTACCGTAGTTTTTGTAGTAGTGTGATTTCTGTAAAATAAAAAAACTAATTATGAAATGGGTGTATTAACTCACTTTCTGTTAAAACATTAGAAAATATTAATTTTGTTATAATGTAAGCTTCTATAACATGCTGGGGTAGTACACCTAATCTAAAGCCCCTAACAAATGAGCAAAGTAACGTAATTACTGGAGTGCCATACTTTCTAAAAAAGGCAAAAAACATCCGGAAATGGATGAAGTACCGTAACTGCTGAAGTAACGTGCCTACCATAAATACTGTAATAAACAGGCACTGTACAAATAAAAAGGACTAGTTCTTTTTTTTCTCTGCTCACAATTTTGTATCTGCATTTAGTTCTAATTCAACGATGCCACACAGGAAGTGACATCAGTGATTGATGTCAAACATTGCTCATGCTGCTGTGTTTCCTCGTCTCGTCCGCAGGTGCTGCTGGTGATGGATAAGAGGACGCAGGAGATGTTCGTCCTCAAGGTGAGCAGATGCGTGCGTGTGTGTGTGCGTGTGCGTGTGTGTGTGTGTGTGGTGATAGTATGAAGGGTTTTGATTCAGGTGTGATGATGGTGTGGTCATGGTGGATAATCTGGTGCATTAGAGAGTGCTGAGGAGACACACACCCCTGGATTGAAGTGTGTGTATGTGTGTGTGTATGTATGTGTGTGTGTGTATGTGTGTATGTATGTGTGTGTGTATGTGTGTGTGTGTGAGTGTGAGGTGCCATTATTTGTGGTGTCCTCCACTTTGGACAGGCTCCAGATGCCAGCTGATGGCACAGGCACAGATGATGCTGATTCCACACACACACACACACATACACACACACACACACACACACACACACACACACACACACAGGTTCCCATCAGGGCCGCC
>JAQQZR010000012.1:25857956-25872241 GCA_030068235.1 Notoglanidium macrostoma | reverse complement strand
ACACACACACACTCACACACACACACACACACACACACACACACACACACACACACACACACACACACACACACAGGTTCCCATCAGGGCCTCCTCATCTGTCTGAGTTACTCTGCTGTCAGAGGCCAGAGCTGTGTGTGTGTGTGTGTGTGTGTGTGTGTGTGTGTGTGTGTGTGTATATGGTTGTATATTGTCTATTTTATGTATGATGTATCTCGTCCAGGGATTGCGGAAGAGCAGCGATTGTGGACACGTGAAGAAAACCATCGTCCCCCGCACGGTGCCCAACATGGTACGACTCAGGAAGTTCATCGTCTCCGAGGACTCCATTTTCCTGTTGCTGCAGTATGCTGAGGGTGCGTCTCACAAACGGCCTCGTACACACGCACCCACACCCACACATTTACATGTCTTCATTCGGCAGATCTTACAAATGAGGCAGAACCAAAGCACTGAGGTAAAGGTCAGTGCCAGGAAAGTTTATTGGGCTTTTATTTATTCGTAATTCCTTTATTTACCTTCTCACACACATTTCCGCTTCTCCACCATTTTGTATAATATTCCTATTCACTTCCTGGTTGAAAATTAGCTTAAAATTTACAAGACTCAAAGCCCCCCTCTCTCCATCACTCTGTCTATGTCTCTCGACCATTTTCGAGAGCGATCATCTTTTACTTGGCTGCACTTATGACTCTTCTCAAATGCTCTTTCTCTGGCTCGTCATGGCAAGTCCTTTCTGCTCCTTACACACACACACACACACACACACACACACACACACACACACACAACCCCGTGCTCGTCTCTCTCTGTCCTTGTTAAGCTCGTGTCACAGGTCATTATCTATGGTAGCAGGTGCTGCTCCGGATCATTAACTAAGCTAACACCTGCGTCTCCTTATTCTCTGCCGGCTCTGTGTGTGTGTGTGTGTGTGTGTGTGTGTGTGTGTGTGTGTGTGCACGCTTGTGAGCCTGCGAGTGTGTGTCAGTGCACACATCTGTGTTCAGGAGCGTGTTTATATTGGAATGAATAAACCACTTAATCTCCTAGCAGTCGTTTGGGCAAAATCATGCGCCCGTGTTAATAAGTTGCCTCAAACCTCTCAAGTAGCCTAAAGCGGCGTTTCATTTCACAACAGGCTCGGGTACTGGCGCGAGCGCGCGACTTGCCGAATGCGGTTTAAATGTCCCGACTTACCATCAAGACAGACTGGCCTCATGTGTTGATATAACACGAGGTAATGAGCATGACTTGCCAGTTTAATAAGTGTCCTAATGTAGGAACTAACAAACTGGCAACTTGGAGTGCATTAGGGCTGTCGAAGCGATAAAATTTGCATTTGAAGTTGCAATATTTAAATGTTATACTATTTTAATGCATTAGAAAATTTCACAAGCTATAATTTTACAATGCGTTCGTATCACATAATATCGTACGCAAAGAAAATGACGAATTAGTATTTTGTTATAACTTTTTTGAAAAAATTTATTTAGCCATGTGTTTATCTGGTAACTGATATTTAGCTTTCTAAATCCAGTTTAGCATTTATTTATTATGTTCAACTCATCTTCCCAAATGAATTATCTGGCAATTTATCGTAAATGCTCACTAAATAGGGTGTAATTGAATTCTGATTTAAAACTTTTTTACAAATTTTTATACATTTTTTTTTTTTTTTTTTTTTTTTTTTTTAAATGTTCTACTTTATAATATATAGCTAAAAACACGACATAGCTTTCAGGCAAAAATCACATACCCTGCAGATATATAATAATGCATAAATATAATAAAATTATGTCCTAACAAAAATATAATGAAGTCACTTAGGAAAAATAAAGTTTTCCATTTCCACTATCCAATCCACCATTCCACCACCATCTTTATTTAAGACCTGTGTAGTGCACAAAGTGTCCAATATGAGGTCATTGGTACAAAATTGTTTTTGTCCCAGACTTTTTACCTTTGAATGCATAAATTTCTAATACACACTGACAGCACTAGTGTGTATGTGTCAAGTCTTAAAGGAAAACACCAGTAAAATTACACCCTTCTAAAGCCAAGAGTAATTTACGCCTGGCACCTACCTCACCAGTAAATGTATTACTGATGCACTAAGGTTCCCAGTCTGTCATGCAGAAAATAATCTCTCACAAACAGACGTAGATATCAGACAGGAAGTTTGGCCTGACCCGAGTGACATTGCCGGAGTGCGATTGGCTGATTCTTGTTTGTTTGTTTGCTTTGTTCGTGGACTGGAATCATTTGGCTGCAACGGTGTCATTATCTTAGCGGTGAAGAGCCAATTCATTCTGTTAACGCAGCAGATGTTACCCTCCAATCACTCACAACACAGCTGTGCAAGAGTGTGTGTGTGTGTGTATGTGTGTGTGTGTGGGTACGCACTTAGGCTTTCAATCTGTTAGGAAGGAGATGATACCATTTAAAATCCTGGCTCTTTACATTGTAGTGACCTTTTAGCTCTGATCCAAGCTAATATCATCCAAGTTGTGTAGAAAAGCTACACATTTGAACTTAGTTATGGGTTTCTCGTGTATAGAAATTTGGTCTTTCGGCAAATCATTTTCATTTGAAGTGGTTTACAAATGAATCTAATTCTGTGTCGAGCTGCGCAGTTAATGGTCTTGCTCAAGGGCTCAACAGAAGCTCTCTGGTTATCCTTGGATTTGATCTCACAACATTAATATTCAAGCTACCACTTCTGTGGACGTTTGAAATAGACTCCATCTGTGTATCCTGTTTTTCTTCCTCTCTACTTGTCCTCCATTGATGCAGAGTTGATGCTATCTTGCAGTTTTACACCCTTGGTCACAGTTGACTCTGGCATAAATAATGACCTACAAGACAAGAAGACAAGGTCTGCATGACTGGGACTGACAACCAACTTTATCAACTCGAGTCTCTAAATCCATCTTGTAAGCTGATCCAGGTCATTCATCAAAAAAGATTTCTCCTTGCACCCTAATGGGTTCTTTGGTTTGGACCCCTTAAATGTCGTAGGAACCCTTCAGTATTTTATGTAGAAGCCTACAAGAGAAGTTCTCTTTCCTTTTCAGAAAACCTTCCCAAGTCAAACCCTTACCCCTTCAAAGAGCTGCAACAGACAAACCTGTGAAGAACCCATGAGGAACATTTTTTCTAAGAACGCTTTACTAAGACCATCTGATGTTACTTTGCAAAGTCCTTTACCAGTGGAAAGACTTTGCTGAAGTATTTAAGATGTTTGAATGTGCACGACAAATCCAAAACCAAGAACTGCCCCCATCCAATCTCAGTGTACAAAAGTGTTTGTCTCTTGTGACTGTGATGTGGTATGGGTTACCATTTTTTTTTGAAAGCAAAGGTTTTCATTGAGGAAGTACCTAAAATGACACAGCTGGTGATACTGGGCTTGATTTCCGGGCCTTAGTTGCTAGCGAAGAATTCACTTATTATCCAGATCTATTGAGACTCTGAACGGGTTGCTTGCTTTATTCTTTCAATGCAAGTTTTCAGTCTAAATATCTCTCCCTTTCTTTTTTCCACTCTAGGAGGTAAATTATGGTCCCACATCACCAAGTACATGCATGAAGGTAGTCAAGAAGACAGCTTTGACATTCCCTTTATCCAAAAGTCCCACACGACGACAGTTCACTGCACCGATGCCCTGATCAGCTCTGAGAGCAGCGGTTCACGTCCCAGTGTGGAGCTCCAGGAAGACCAGGAGGAAGAAGAGTCTCAGCCGATTCTGACGGTCCAGAGCGAGAGCGGCTCACAAGCCCCCCTGTCCGGGTCTTCGGAGGAAGAAGAGTGCACCAGCAGCTACCTAACGCTGTGCCATGAGTATGAGCAGGATAAAGTGGAGCCAGAGGCTCTGGGCGAGGAAGAGGAAGATGCAAAAGAGGTCGAGGAAGATTCCACTGATCTCGGGGGCAACGCTTCTGGTGCAGAGGCATTACCGAGGTCGTATCGAGGCTCGGTAATCAGTAGTGATAGTTTGTGCTCTCCGGTTGGTGACCATGAGCTGCGCTTCTTCACTGAGGAAGACGAGGAGCTTGTTGAGCCGCCCAGTCTCGAGTCTCTGGACCAGCTGAAACGATCCCCCATGGAGTTGTTTCGGATCGACAGCAAGGATAGTGGTGACGCCTCCCGAACACTGTTCTCCACCTCAGACCTGGGCTCAGAGGTAACCGAGGTCACTGAGGATCCCTTGGAGATCGGCGAGGTAGTGGAGGTTAAAGGTCACCTGTCCGATCTGTGGCGGTTTGATAGTGATCAGGGTTCTAATGAATCTGTGCCTGTGATTTCGTTCAAAGAGGCCATGGTGGAGGATGCAAACACATCGTGTGCCGATGAGGGACAACCTCCGGACCTTTTAGTCAACCTTCCCGGGGTCACAGGGGTCACAGGTGTCGCGGGCAATGATCTGGAGCAGGAGCTTGCAGCAGCGGGTGTGGCGTTTGCTGTAGAAGCCAAGCCCTCTCCCCAGTTTGGCAAACCAGATGTACTCCAGCTGGGAAAGGAAGCAGGCCTGGAACTATGTGTTGAGGAACATGCTCCTGATATCTCGGGAGTTTTACGCAGCCAGTCGAACCCGGATGCGTCTGAACAGAAAGGCCATGCCTCTTTCATGAACAGCAACACAAAACCTCAGACACTTTCCCTTCCCTTTGATTCTCTCACTCTCAGGACTGAAATAGACCCCGCCCACACACCAGCCTCTGCAGGGTCGGAGGTCACGGAGAAGAGGGAGGGCCGGAGTGTGTCGGAGATATTCCGAGAGCTGGACGAGTTGGCCGAAGTGGCGCTGCACACACATTTGCCCGAGGCTCTGGTGAGGAGCTGGGCAGTGGACATTCTGCTCGCCCTCGACGCACTGCATCAAGAGGGAATCATCTGCAGAGACCTTAACCCCAACAACATACTGCTGGATTACAGAGGTACTCACACACACATACATATACACCAACGTATACACACACATTTAAGTGCTGACACTGGAGTCTCGATGGAACTGGTACTGGGCAGTACTGGAGTCTCCTTCCATAAGTGAACATTAAATAAACATCTCTTACGGTTTATGTCACACGGCTGCCATACAGGTCTCTTCTGACCAGTCAAGTAAAGAATTCAGCTGTGGTGTAAAACTCCCACAAATAAATAAATAAACTGATTGTCTTTTTATCCGTTAGCACACAGCCCCAATGTGATAATTGTCTATTTCTCAGACTCGCATAAACACCAGAAACAGCAATATAAATAAAAGAACGAGCCACTTAATGCTATAAGTACTCGCCACGTAATACTAAAAAGTCAACAGCATGAACTCTCGCATCGCTGAACTCTTAAACAGGAGTTATTAGTGCCCTAAAGGTTGCTTGGTGGGCGGTGGAAACAGCATTACGCTTATAATGACAGTTTTGCTATAGAACATTTATAGAGATTTATTTATTTATTATATATTTATTTATTATCTATTTATTATCATGGTTTGGAGTGTTGCTGAAAAGTCTGGAAACGTCATGTTGTCTGATGTTTCACATACACACACACACACACACACACACACACACAGAACACCAAGCACTATTCAGTAAGAAAAAACAAAAACATTTAATAATAAGTTAAATAATATCTATACTGTGTATGCATCTGTGTAGCATGTTTAACACACCCTTAACCTTCTTAACAGGTAATATGGGAATAGTTTTGTCTCCCATTGTGCGTTGGATTTTGTATTCCTGCTGTTTCCTGCTGTTCCGTTGTTCCTCTGTGCGTCTGTTTGTTTTCGGGTTGTTTGAGTCGGGCGATTTGTCTGGCCCTTCTCTCCGAGGCTTAGGCCCCCTGCTCAGCGATCACAGCTCTAATAGGCTCTAATGGTTAATAACAGCATTACTGCCAATGACACAGTGCCAGCACTCAAAGCACAGCAATTACTGCTCCCTCGTTCACAGATGAGTGTGTGTGTGTGTGTGTGTGTGTGTGTGTGTGTGTGTGTGTGAGAGAGAGAGAGAGAGAGAGAGAGAGAGAAAAAGAGAGAGAGGAAGAAAAGGGCACATTCGTTTCATTTTGGGTGAACATTGTAATTTCGTCAGACTGTTTTAGTGGAGAGGTGGAGTTGCTTTCAGTTTAATTAGCCGCCCCATTTTCTCTCTCTGTTTGCTCTCTGTTTTGCTCTCACTCACGCTTTTTTTTTTTTTTTTGCTTTCTTCCTCTCCATCTCTCTCTCCCCTCTCTGTTTCCTTTCTCTCTTTTATGGTCACACTTTTTCTTTCAGGTCATGTAGAGTTGACTTACTTCTGTAGCTGGACCGAAGTGGAGGAATCCTGCGATCCCACCGCCGTCAACAAGATGTACTGTGCACCAGGTTAGTCACGTCTTTGTAAATGAAAAAAACGTGTCACATGGGAATCACAGTGGGGTTTAAAGGCCCTTAAAAACTGAGGACCTACAAGATACAGGGCAAAAAAACGCAAGATTTCCAGAAAAGGGTTTTGGGGAAAAATGATGAAACTGTTGAAAGTCACCAAATGTATTAAAAGATAAATATCATTCAAAATAGAAAGACAGACAAGATAAATAAATAAATTCATTCATTCATTCATTAATGGATGGATGGATGGATAGATGCAACCCCAACAATAAGTATGATATTAAATATTATTTTCAGAGTTCTAAAAGTAAAACCGTATTATCTGATTTATAATTAAATAGAAAACATTAAGATTAACATTAAGAAAAAACATTAAAAGATTAAAACATTAAGAAAAAAAAAAGATTAATAGAAAACAATTATTAATTATATATTGTGTGTGTGTGTGTGTGTTAATATATTAACAATTCAGATATTAGTAAATAACTCGATGAGTGCGTGCCAGGTTTTTTTTTTTTTGCTTTATTTTTTTCAAAATTTACTGATGTTTTAGTGCAGTTTGATTAAAGTAAAATTACGATAATGTGAACCTGGATGTTTCATAATGAATAAAGTAAACCTTTAGATTTGTTAACACTAATTAGTGATAATTAATTAATAGTAAATTAGAAATTGAATTTGTAATAAACTCGTAATGAAATAAAAAATAAAAATACATTTAAAAAATTGCGTAGTTTTTGAGACAAGTTACGGTCCAACCCCCCAAACATTATAAGCCTTTTCACAATAGTAAAAGCAAAACTTTATCACTAAAGTCGTTTTTCAGTAACGTCGTTAAGTCGTCCGTAGCGTGTTTAACCTCATGTCCTCTAGAGGGCGCCACATGACTAAATTGCTGCACCCTCTCTCACTCGCTCTCGCTTTCCGTCTCTGAGCTCTCCCGCTTCACGCTGCTTCCTATCGAGTTCTCTCCCACCCCTTTGCTCCCTTTTTAGTCTTGTTTTGGAAAAGTTGGGAAGAAATTGACAAAAATATTACTTTAAAAAAATGAATATCAACTTGTCTGACTCTGTCTTTCAGTGTGGTGATGTTCTGTTAGTAGGGCAGGGCATTTAATTTTTGATCTGCTGGCAGATTTATGATCCACACACACACACACACAGCATCTTTTCCCCTCACACACATCAGTGCTAATGGGACGTTTCCGTCCTAAATGCCCTGGGCTAATGCAGTTATTACTTTGGTTTAGATGTTTAATTTTTAATACTTTATTTACATCTGAGCTCAGAGTATCTTCCTCATAGCGATCAAAGAGGCATGTCTTAGCTCAAAACTGTTCTCTCCTATAGCTATATTAAAGTTTTCTATGATAAATGGGTAAATTCTTGATCCTTAAAGAGGCCAGCCAAGTTTTATTGACTTCCTAGCTATCCATGTTGTGTTTTTATAGATAATTTCTAGCTAATGTCATATTAGCTAGCATGTATTTGATTTTCCCTAGCTGACTACCATGCTAGCTAGTGATTTACCCGTTTACATCTAATTTTACATCATGAAAGTAGCTTTCTGTGTAAAATAAAACATTGTTTTAAAAGTCCAAGAAGCATCCCTTCAGCTTTACTCCCATAAAACATCAATCTATGAAGAAATAGTACATAAGCATACAATTAGGAAGCTAGCCGGCTAGTAACTGCTGGAAACCTTAGCCAAAGCTAATGTTACCTTGACAATTATGATTTAGCTTAATTAGCTAGCCAGCACAGGGCACAGATTTTACAGCTCTATCTTGATATCCTGTAACAATTTGTGTATTGGACAGGATTCATGTTGTGTGAATCAATTTCCTACAGAAGTGTTCAGGAAGTCTTTGGTATAAGTGCTGTATTAGCATGATTTGACCCAAACGTTCATCTATTTCCTGAGAATCAGATGTACAAGAAGTATGAGCCCTATACAAAGCACAGTTTTGAGTTTTCTAGAACATTTAATCGTTCATTTTTAGAAAGTTATTCGATAGCTGGCTACTTGAGCCTAGCTTGGTTTAGCCAGTGTCTCCCAGTAACAAGCTAGCATGTGTTAGCTAGTGACTAAGCAATATTTTTCAATTCATTTAACCTGAAATGTAATCATAGCTCATATATAACTTGTAAGATGACCACGTGGCTAATTCAAGAGATTCAAAAGAGTTGCTTTTAACATAAAGAGCTTGTAACTGAACAAATGAGTTAGTGTGGTGGGTTTTTTTTTTTTTTTTATCGTTTTGTTTTTTTTGCCTGAGGGAGCATGTTTATTTGCGTGTGTTTCTTGAGGCACTTCTGCTGTGGTGTTTTCCCGCCGTTGGCTGCTTCCTCACGGCTACAATGGAGCGGTTCTTTAGGGAAGTGAGACAGCTCACCTGTTCCTCCACTCGCCTCTGTCTGAGGAGACCAGCACTTCCCTCTCAGGCACCCGAAACAGAACGAAGTGGCTTTCGGTGACACTCAGGGCTGTGGCCGTTACGGCAAAACACCTCACTCGCACACACACTCGCCAACCGAGGCTGTACAAGCGAAATATAGGAACTTGCTCCTTCTCACTCCAAGTTTACTGAACAAAGCAACAGCTCAGTGTGGCACATGGTGTGTGAAAACACACATTTATTCCCAGATTATTCACTATAAACCTTTACTTTGCGTTTGTGTTCACAATAATAATTTTATCTAAGCTCATTTCCTAAATCAAAGGACATTTACATGGCCTAATACTCAATTATAAAAAACAAACAAGCAAAGTAATTTATCCTTGAAGTAATAATACACGTCGTTAAATTAGTAATACGTGTCATTAAAGTAAAAAAAAAAAATTTTAAATAGCAATAAATGTTGTAACATTAATAGTATGTGTCTTTAACATAGTAATAAGTGTCGTTAATGTGTCCTTAATAAGTAAAAATGTGCCCTTAATGTTCTACTGTCATTAAAGTAGCAATAAGTGCTCTTAAAGTCATCATATGTGTCTTTAAAGTAGTAATATGTGTCTTTAAAGTAGTAATATGTGTCCTTAAGGTTATAGTATATGTCCTTAAGGTTATAGTATATGTCCTTAAAGTAGTAATATGTGTCCTTAAGGTTATAGTATATGTCCTTAAGGTTATAGTATATGTCCTTAAAGTAGTAATATGTGTTTAATGTTATTAATAAGTGTCATTAAAGTAGTAATTGTCCCTAAAGTTATAGCATGTCCTTAAAGTAGAAATGTGTGTCTTTAAAGTAGTAATAAGTGTCTTTACTGTTATAGTAGGTGTCATTAAAATAGTAATAAGTGTCCATAAAGTAGTAATAATTGTCTTTAAAGTAACAAAATGTTTACTGTAATAAGCATCTTTACAGTAATCTTAGTCTAAATGTGATTAGGTCGTTTTCAGTAGCCGTTCTCAGGGTCGTTATTTTTCTGGCCGATTCTCGATCGATAGAATGTGATCAGTGACGTTGCTGGAACTCGGTGTGTTATAAAAATCATTTTTACTGAACTTTTTAAGTTCCTTCAGTGTCTCTCACTCTCATGCTCTTTCCCTATATCTCTCACCCGTCATCAAATCTGACTTAACTTTCTCTCTCTCTCTCTTTCTCTCTCTCTCTCTCTCTCTCTCTCTCGGTCAGTCCTTTTCTTTTAATTACTGTCTGTCCTGTCTCCAGATCTGTCTATCTGTTCTCTACTCTCACTCCTTCCTAACTTTTCTTTCTTTCTTTCGTTCTTGCTCTCTGTCTGACTTTCGTATTCCCTTTTCCTTCTCTTTTCCCCTTGCTTGATCATACCCTCTCTCTCTCTCTCTCTCTCTCTCTCTCTCTCTCTCTCTCTCTCTCTCTCTCATTCTTTCTCTCTCTACCTCTGTATTTTTCTGTCCATTTTTCCTTATCTGTCTTTCCTAAATTTTCATTCCTTTTTGCTTTTCTCTCTCTCTCTCTCTCTCTTTCTCTCTTCTTTTTCCTTCTCATTTCCTGATGTCTGCTCATTCTCTTCCTATCTTCCCCTATCCCTCTCTCTGTCCCTCATTTTTCTCAGAATGTTTTTCCCTCTTTTTCAGTCTCTTTCCTGTTTTGAGTTTTCTCTCTGCCCGGCTGTCCTCCTATGGTTTTTCCTCTCGCTCTCCTTTTGCCCTCTCTCTTTTCTATCCCTCTCTCCCTCTCTCGTCTTGTCTTGTTTGTCCTGCGCTATAATGCTTTCCTTCCCTGGAGTCTCGTAGACATTAATCCTTTGTGATGACACTCGACCTTGCTGAAAGACTTCTGCATATGTGTGTGTGTGTGTCTGTGTGTGTGTGTGATATCACCCTGAGCCACCCCTCATCTCACACACACACACACAGGTACAGCTCGGCTCGATTTGACGATGATCGTGTACATCGCGCTGTCACAACATCTCGAGTACGAAGCCGTGCTGCTCAGTTGCAGCCGGAGCCTGCGGGAGAAACCGAGCTCTCGTCGTGCCTTTAACTCTGACTGCGAGAGAGCAGTGAAGCCCCGCCCACAGCTGGAGGCGGAGCTTGTGTAGCTCCAGGCTATGGCTCTACTAGACTCATTGCTCGAGGGGCTCATGGGCCATCTGGTGTCCCCACTGAAGCCCTAAAGGCTTAGAACTGACCCACAACGAAAGGCAGAGCGACAGCGAAACACTCAAACCCGGAAACACACAATTCAAGGACAAGCACATACACATCACACAGCACGAGCCCAAAGTTGGAGAACTGAGGACTGAAAAGGAATAATACAGTTTATAGCTTGAATTTGTCTGTAACAGAAGCTCTTACATGAATACAAATGATTCAAACGATTCATATGATTCATAAGAACACACACAAAAAAAAGTGTTGTGAAATTGTATCATTGTTGTCACGGCGACGTTTCCTGTAAAGAGGAGTTTATTGAACACGTACGGAAGGAGTCCGTAGCGTCGGTGCTTCAGGAAAGTCTTCAGGATGGAATTTTTTTTTTTTACTTTGAGAGCGAAAGAAAAAAAAAATGAGTCTGGTGAGGAAACGACAGGAACTGACTCCTCACAGACGTTCCACAACATGAAATGTAGCTGTAAATGGATAAAAAGTCATCGTTCATTAATACGTATATATAAAAAAAAAATGTACTCGGTGGTAAATTGGCATGTTGTGAGAGGTATTACATGAAGTAGGAGATACATTTTATCGAGCAAACAGAAACATCTCAAAAAAACGAGTCTTATGTAAATGTAGTCTCGGCGTGTTCACGTCATGTCACGCTGACAGTGAATTGTGAGAACGGCCGTTTCCACGGAAACGCACGCAACACCTTAACGTCTTTTCAGAGAGGAGGTATGCTAAACTCTACTCTACTATTTATTAAGTCCTGACATTATACTCCTCGCTGCTGCGCACTGTGAACGCCGCTGTCATTTATTCCCTCGGGCTGTTTTTTCCCCCGAGCGGCTAATTATAAGGTTGACAAAGACGTAAAGCTGGTAATTACAGTTATTTCCACTTGACGTGAATGCAGCATCGTTTACAAAGTTAAGATATCGCACACAAGAACTTTTTTTTTTTTTTTTTGGGAAACTATTATTTGATTATTAACTGCAACAAGCTGGAGAAGGAATTTATTTAAAATGTTTTCTTTTCCCGTTCCCCAGTTTTAGCTGTACACTCAGAACTGATATACATAGGTTTTCTTTCTTTCTTTCTTTCTTTCTTTTTTTTAAATCTATCTATCTTTCTATCTATTTCTTTCTTTCTTTCTTTTTTCATTCCTTACTTAGTTACTGTCCTTTATTCATCCATCCATCCATCCATCCATCCATGTATCTATCTGTTTGTTCCATCCAGTCATTATTTTCTTTCTTTTTCTTTCTTTCTTTAGTTCTTTTCCTTTATCCATCCATTCATCCATCCTTTCTTTGTTTTTCTATCTATCCATCCATCTTTTTCTTCCTTTCTTCCTCTCTCTTTTCTCTCTCATCCCTCAGGCCATTTGTTCTTTCATGCATTCATTTTTTTTTTTCTTTCTCATTCAATCTTTTCATTCTCTTTCCTTGGTTCTTTCTTCCTTAACCTCCACAGTCCTCATCCTTGTTCACAGTTCCAGTGATTTTCAATAAAAATTTATTTCAGAACACTAACAATCTCTCTTGAGTGAAACACCGATTTTAATATATAAGCCGATGTTCCGTAGATGTTTCTTTTTCCAGCTGAGGTGTAATCGTAGTGCAGCGCTCTTATGGCCACGTTTAGCTCCATAGAGGTATTATTGCCTCTAGTGGTCAAAAATGGGAACTGCAGCATGTGCTAATAGAGGCCCGTTGAGACAAGAATCACGCTGCTCCGTGCTTAGAGGAGAAGAGGTGTACAGAAGCGTTAATAGGGTTGCCAGATTTGGCAGTTTTGTTTTATAGCAAATAATCAGAGTGAACTCTAACTGCAAAAAGGTAAAGTGTAAATATAGACTGTGTCTGTGATGGACAGAGTCATTTCTATTGGATGACACATTAGAAAGATAGCGAGAGGGATCATGCAGTGGATAACATCAGAAATACGTGCACCACAGTGACATTGTTACCCATGCTGAGAGAAAGCAGACTTTGTGATTTGTTAACGCTGGAAATTTTGCTCAGACCTGGCAACCCTGGGTAATGACATTACGTCACCGTTCAGTACGCTGGATGACTGTGTGTTAGCGACTCACCTGCTGTAAATTACGGGGTTACTCTTAAATTCACCTATAGCGCTGGTCACGTGTGATAGCCACTCGACTTCAGTTCGCTTGAGGCTCTGTCGTTATTGCGTTATAGCGTGACGAGCTCTCCCACGTGTTTGAGTAACGAGTAACTAAGCTGTGCTTAGGGTTAATAAAGCTATATTTTAACGATGCTCTTGTTGTGGTCTTTAGTCTGGAGCTGCTGATCTCTATGTGTGTGTGTGTGAGGGAGAGAGAGAGAGAGTGTAAGGATTACCTGTTCATGCCTAACTAGTCTTGGAGGGAAGCCGGGTCCTTGTGTAGCTATGTGTGTGTGTGTGTGTGTGTGTGTTTGTCTGTGTAGTACTGTTTGTCCAGTTACGGTTGCACACTCACTGCGTGCCTGAGTGCTCAATACTGATATGCAGAGATCTGGCCGTGTGTGTGTGTGTGTGTGTGTGTGTGTGTGTGTGTGGGGTAGGAGTTGTTGGCCGTTTTATTATGTAAATCACCTGCTTTAGAAAAACAGCCCTTCTGTTCCTCTTTGTGTGTGTGTGTGTGAGACCAATACACTTCATTTACATGTTGCTTCCTTGAGGAGAAGCAAACACACTAGAAAAGAAAATGAGTTTCCATTTAAATACAGCTCTCAAGTTCAAGTCCCAACCGTCTCACTCTCTCTCTCTCTCTCTCTCTCTCTCTCTCTCTCTCTCTCTCTCTCTCTCCTTTTCTGTCCGTCTGTCTGTTATTCTGTTATTGATGTGACTCGTAAAGGTATTCCTGTACTGCCCAAACCTTCATGTATGTGAATAGTAAAACTGAATAAAATAAGAAAGCAATCAATAATAATTACACTAATAACGGACGATGATAACCTTTCTCACGCTCTACCTGTCGATCATGCAGAAGTGGGCGGGATATCAGAGGAGACGGCAGCGTGCGATTGGTGGAGCTTGGGAGCGCTTCTCTTCGAGCTTCTGACAGGAAAGGTAAGGGTGTTCTCAATCAGGTCCTCCTGCATTTTATACAACTCCAGTTAAGCAGGAATCTACATCGCCTCTTCACCTTTCTCTCTCTTTCTTTCTTTCTTCTTTTCATGTTCTTTTTTTATTCCACTTTCTCTTTTCACTTACTTGCCTTCTTCCTTCCTTTCTTTCTGTCTTTCTTCACACACACACACACACACACACACACACACACACACACACACACACACACACACACACACACACACACAC
>JAQQZR010000012.1:25812491-25851412 GCA_030068235.1 Notoglanidium macrostoma | reverse complement strand
TGTGTGTGTGTGTGTGTGTGTGTGTGTGTGTGTGTGTGTGTGTGTGTGTGTGTGTGTGTGTGTGTGTGTGGCCCAGGGCAGATCAGCTGCCTTTTATCAGCCTGTGTATGACCCTAACACTCTATAACAGCAGCTCTTAAGGAACATCATCACCCGCTACAATTGAAGGAAACTGACACGCACACACACACAAACACACACATGTAAAGTGAAGAGAGGAGACCCAAGGGTTTGTGACTACAGCTCACACTCTTCCGCCATGGATCCATCCCTCAGGTACGGAGTTGGTGATGGACGGTTCTATATCGGACGATATGAATCATGCTGTTTAATTTTATTGAGCTTTAGTACAAGAATGCAGTATTAAGTGCAAGTAAGGAATTAATTCCACTGGGGTATAAAAAGTCCACTCATGCCATAAAGCCGGAGGGTTGTTTAAGGGTTGTTCGGTTCAATGAAGACAGTGTTTCTATCAGGAAGTGTTCTAAGCAGAACCCTACCTTAAATGAACAGTTAAGAGTGACAGGTTCTGTGTATAATAATTATTATATAAATATATAATAATATATTACTATAAAATACATTTTCTGCCCAATTTGGTTGTTTGCCGATTCACACCTACCAGCTAACTCAATGCTATCTCACACCAGCTATCAAACAGGTGAGGGCAAACATGGGCTTTCTCTGAGACAAGTGAAGCTAGCTTGGCAACAAACTTGGAATAAAGTGCTATCTACCCTCTTCCTCATACATGAGCTTACCAAAGCACATGATTGGATAGTGTCACTGTGATTGATAAGGTAGAGAGACTATGCAACTCCCACCCAGACAGCATGGCCAATTTTGCTCTCTAAGCACCCAAAAGCGGATGGCTTTAATATTCAAATCTGAGACCAAGGATTGATTTCGGGCACACTGATTAATTACCAAATTAAGGAACAGTAGCACCATGTTATATATGACTTCTAGTTTTAGCATTAGCATTCAGTCTTTGAAACCACAGCATACCTTTTGTAGTTAAAATACTTGAATCAGGAAGTAACCTGAAACAGGAAGTAACCTGACAACCTCAGGAACGGATCACTTTCACACGCAATGCTCAAGTTCTCTTGAAGTAAAAACCAGACTGTCATTTTGAAGTAGGCCAGAGATTAGTTATTACCAGATTCACCAAACTCTTGGTGCAAATTAAAAAAAAAAAAGCACTAAAAAGCCCTTAGACCAATTACTCACACACATTATCCACTTCACTCCACTGCGATGGAGAGATTATTCAGAAATTCAGATGCTAGTTGTATTTGTGTATTTGAAACAAAAATAATTCCAATGTATACAATAAAATAATCAGCCAATCCCATGTGTGTGAGAGATTTAATAGCATCAAGGGGCTTTAATAGGGATCATTACACATTAAAGATTTATTTGACCTGCACTGAAGTCATTTCTTTGTAAATCATCTCAGACACACAAATGAGCCGAGTGTACCGATCGCAGGAGGCGAGCGCAAGAGGCGAGCGTGTCAGGTGAAAGGTGTGTATGCTGTCTGCACTGTGTGAAGCTTACAGGAATGCAAAAATAGTAATGTGTAAGTGTATACATACAGTGAGTGTGTGTGTGTGTGACCCACACATTATGTTCTCTGACTCTGGCTCTACACCAGTGCTGTCATTAGCCTACAGGAGCTAAAGGTAAGCTGTCAATCACTGTGTGTGTGAGACAGAGGTTGTTCATTATTACTCTGAACACACTGCTATCAAATATATGCATGTGAGTTGAATTTTAGAGCGTATCATTTGAGGTACAAGGGACTTTTTTCCCCCAACAAACCATTTAATTTAACCCTTTGGTTCTATTTTCTATTTAACATTGACATTTAACATTCTCTAATGATCACTGAAAAGTATTCATCTTTAAACAATATTTATGTCAATAAATAACATTTATAGATCTTCCCATGCTTGGGAATCTTCTTCATGGCAGGCAGGAGTGGGATTAAAAGATGGATTTATATAGATTTATATAAATCATCACTTTCATTTCATTGTTATTCTTGTTCAGACTGGATCGTGTTCACTTTCTTAACAAGAAATTTCCATTAGAATAGCCTACTTGATTGATATTCACCACTTAAGAAGTCGAAGGTTTTTGCTAGCTCTCAAGTGTGCAGCTAACGGTCTAGCAGCGTACATACTTTGCCATTTTAGTCATATATAGTCTTAACTGAGTCATTTCCTGACCGGTTTGTCTCATTTCTACTCTCACAGTGTTTTTACATTGTGTGGATAAAAGACTTCATCTTCATGCTAGTCATTGCTAAGTCATTACCTCAGTCATGAGCTAGCATATTCCCTTGATTGTAATTTTAGTTAGTCTTTTCTGAATAATTTAGCCAACACTTCTGAGGAAATTGTTCAGTTTCATGGTAGCAAGATTTTGTGTTTGTCAACTAAGTCATTACTTCAGTAATTATTTAGCTAATGCTTAATTACTGTCTTTCATTTGCCTGTTTCAGCATCATGCTAGTTAGCTAAGTCTTTACCTCAGCCATTAGCTGCTTGTTTTAGTAATCTCCGAACGCTTCTGAGGAAAATGTTTCAAAAAGGAATCATTAAGAGGTATTCTTGGTCATTTTTACTATTAATGTGGCATTACATTAAAGCTTATTCTCATTATGCCTTTACATTAACATTTTACCAAAACTTCTGAGGAAAATGTTAGGTCTTCTGAGGAAAACTATATATATATATATATAAAGACATCAACTTCATTCTAGCTATTTTAGCTATATTAGTCATTATCTCAGTCAATAGCTAGCATATGCTCTGAATTATAATTTTCCTTACGGAGTCCTTTCTGACCATTTTACCAACACTTCTGAGGAAAATGTTATTAGCGACAGTTAAATGTTATACACATTAATTACTCTTAATGTGTCATTAAATCCTATGTATATGACATAACAGCTTTTTGCTAGCTAGCTAAGTCCCTAGCCGGCTAATGCTTTTCCTTTTAATTTACCACCACATTTGAGTAAAATGTGATTTTCCTGACAGTTTTGACAAATTTGTTTTGTCATTGTGTTCTCACTATAAATGATTTCAGCTTGGTAATTGCTAAAAAGCTTTACTTTGAAGTTGTAGCCGTACAGTGCCTTTTCTGAGTAATTTATCAACACATCTGAGGAAAATGTTATTTCTAATACTTTTGTCTCACTTTTACTGTCACAGCGTTTCTACATTGTCTGTATGAAAGACTTTAGCATCATGTTAGCTCATTAAGTCATTACCTCAGTCATTGCTAGGCTATGCATTGTAATTTTATTTACACAAAGTCTTTCCTGAGTAGTTGACCAACACATATGAGGAAAATGTTTATATCCCCAATAATATATATCCCCAAAAAGTTTCAGATTTTTTTTCTATTATTGTGGCTGCACATTGTCTGCATAAAACATGTTAGCTTTCTGTTAGCTAGCTAAGTCAATACTTACTTTTTTGTGAATTTATCCACACTTCTGAGGAAAATGTTAATATTCCTGACAGTTCCTTTTTCAGTCATTTTTACTGTCACTGTATCTACACATTGTTTGTATAAAAGACTTAAGCATGCTAATTAAGCATTACTTCAGTCATTAGCTCTTCATTATAATTATAGTCATGCAGAATTGTTTCTGATTAAATTAATTTAAAAACACTTTAGAGGAAAATGTTGATATTCCCATCGATTTTGCATCGTTTTTTGACCATCAGTGTGTCTGAATAAAAGATTTCAGCTTGGTGCTAACTAGCTAAGTCATTACCTCAGGCATTATCAGCACATTGTCTGTGTCCACTGCTTTCCAGTTGCCTAGCAACTCACAACTTCTGTAATATAAATATGACATATCAAAAATTATGTTTTAGATTCATTAAAGAAATTGAGACGCACGTGTAAAGTCTCGTGTTGCACTGTGAAGACTGTCAGTTAGCTAAACGTGCGCCGTAGGCTGCGTTTCACCTGCATCATCAGTGTTACTTACACCCACACACACACACATTACACGCATTACCACTGCAGGTGTCTCAGGCCACATCTGTCCACATTGTACGTGTGTGTGTTTGTGGGTGTGTTTAGGCATGCCTCGGGCCTTGGAATAATTACATTAGTTCTCTAGTCATATCAATGTGCTTGGTCTGTCTGAGGCCTTTCTTTACGCTACACTACACACACCTTGTGCAACCGTGTATGTATGTGTGTGTGTGTGTGTGTCCTTTCCTTACCCCTTACAGTTGTGTTAGATCATTCGCAGCCTGAGGAGAAGAAAACAAGCGTGTGAGTGTGTGTGTGTGTGTGTGAGAGAGAGAGAGAGAGAGATGCCTGAGGTGTATTGGACTCCTCAAGAACATGGTGGTAATCTCAGCTTTGGCAGCAAGCAGAGACGTTTTGTGTGTGTGTGTGTGTGTGTGTGTGTGTGAGAGAGAGAGAGAGAAAGAGAGAGCGCATCCTGTGGATCGCAGCATTAGTCTCAGCCCTCACAGCATCTTCAGATCTGGCACAGAATAGGAGTACTGTGTTTGCATGAGTGTCTTTGGCTAAGTGTATAAGAAATTTTCAGCACACTGTGTGACAGATTACCTAATGAGAGAGTGTGTGTACACTTCAAATGGGATTTAGAAACATCGCCAGCAAACCACACCATGGAAAATCAAAAACTGGACTATATTCTGTAAAGATGACTCACCACTTGCTTATTCAGCTCGACACACTTGTTAGTTTAGCGACACTGTCCAAGCTAGCCAGCAAACTAGTCAGTCAGTTCTTATGACTTTTAAGCGATTTTTTTTAGCGTTTCGCTAGCAACCTTGCTAATTTTAGGCTAATTAATATGTTGTGTAATTAATGTTGGTTAACGCGTCATGTCAGTCGTGACTCTGCTAGGTGCAAACAATGTATGTTTATGTTTTAAACGGGATAAATAAGATCTTTTTGGAAATGACTGCGTTTACCTTTGACTGTTCTTACTGAGACGAATTTCGAGCACAAAATCGTCACATTCCTTATTAGCAAGAATAAAGTCGGTAAATACTAGCTAATGTATGAAATCAAGTGTCTATGGACACTGATCATCTGGTGGATTACTGCACTGAGTGTCTGGGGTTCAGTACGTTGCTGTTTCAGTACATTTTATTCACATCTTTTGCTTTAATGTCCTTTCTCCCTCTGTCTTTTTTTTCCCTCTCTTTTTTCCTCTGGTGTGACTGAATGCTGTGTGTTTTGTGCCAAATGGCAGGCACTCACCGTTCTAATAGCCAGATGTGCAGGCTCTGATTTTTGATTGTGTGTCCATCCTTTTGGAAGTGTCCTTCTCTCATTCTCTCTCTCACTCTCTTACAGACCTTTGTGCCGTGATCACAATCCTGTTTCATTGTTAAGATGCACTGGTTAGCTTGAAAATGAGGTTGGGATGAGCACGATACAGACATAACATCATCATTCTCCCAGAATTGGCTGTGGCAAATCCTTCTAGCTACGACAGAAGGTCTTGTCAGGGGTGGTCGACTATCAGGTCCTTAAATTTTAATTCACCCAAAAGCTGTTCTGAAGATCATTTTTTAACCCTCACGACAGAAGAGACACCAAAACCCCCAACACTTACCTGCATCAAGAAATACAGAGTCTACGCTATTTGTATACTTCATTCACTCTTCTGTAATTTGCATGGACGGCATCCTCATTTGCATAACAAGTATGATTGGCTATGATGTTTTATGATGCGATTACACTTGTCTTAGATGCGACCAGACTAATTCAGTTTTCAAGGATCTTTTTTTTTTAGCCCCCTCTGTTGTTTTCTTTGTTTTTTTTTTCAAGAATGCACTGAAGTGACTTTTTCACACTCAGACCAAGATATAATAAGACATTTAGATTCCTCATAGATCATTGTTTCAACAATAACGACTCATTCAGCGAGATCTTGCATTGTGAACTTTACCCAAAACCTAATTAAAAATGTACTATTAACAAAGAAAAACATATAACCATCAATATGTGAGGTTTTCTGTGAGGAGGCGCTTATTTACTATTCTTGGAAGGGGTCAGCGTGTAACAGTAATAGTTAGCGTTAGCGTTTCCCTAGCTTAGCATAACTCTAGGTTCCCAGTTTCTCAGTGACATGACAAGTTGTGTTGTTTTATTGCCTTGTTAATTCAAGAGAGTGTAAAAAAAAAAAGAGAAGCTGGTGAGGAAACAGGAAGTAACATTATATGCAACTATAAACCAATAAAAAAAAAAATGGCATTTCTAAATGGACACATGTTCTGAAGCGCTGTTATTGGAAAAGAATCAACTTCACCACTTTCATTCTGTCGTCGATTATTGTTCCATAACAGTACATTCTCTCTCTCTCTCTCTCTCTATTTCTCTGTGTGTGTGTGTGTGTGTGTGTGTGTGTGTGTGTGTGTGTGTGTGTGTGTGTGTGTGCGTGCTTGACCTACTCTCCAGCTCCTTTATGCTTGGCTTTGTGCTGTGCTTTTTTTTTTTACAGAAACCCATCACCAAAGTGGAGCTTCATGCTTCTTAAGCCCACTCTCTCTTCCATCCTCCTGATCTAACATGAACCAGACTACGGCTGCCTCTTTGTCTCGTCCCGTACGCTGGACAGCAGTAGCGATGCCACCCTAATGCGATCCACTTACACCCCCAGCAGAAGGCAGATGACTCTACGCTCTGGCATGTCGCCCAGGCGGCCGGGAAATCTGTGCCCTAATCGCAGATTTAACCCTCCCATCACCCACTTTCTCTCTCTCGCCCTCTCTCAGTCTCTCTCTCTCTCCTTTTCCTTTCTCTTTCTTATCTCAATGGTACAATCTTTGAGCTTTCCTTTCTTTCATTTTTAATGCATTTATCCTTCCCCAAAATGATTATCTCTCATTTATCGCTGTGTTATTAGGTCTGAGGAAAGTGTTTCACGTACAATAGCTCAATCAGCCAATCGGACAAGGCCGCCTGATTCGGGGTCTCAGAGGACCAGCCGCTCTGGAGATGATCCCAGATTGATAACTCGGGATCAGATCTCGGATTTAAAGATCTCCGTATGTCAGCTTTAGCTCAGGGCTCAGCTTGCTGTCAGCTTGTTCCGAATACGGTTCCGAATCTCCGAAAGGTTTGCAGTTTGTGCACCACAGACAGCGAAGACAAACCGACGTCTTCAAACGGAAACAAACCCTGCCATTGTGACTAATTGCTGCTGTGCATTTTCACAGATTCGATTGCTATTAGCCAGCTAGCTAACATGAGCTAAACTGGCAACTCAATAAGCATTCAAAGAGCTTTACCGCTAACACTAGCTAGCTAAGGTGAGTTAACCTGGTAACGTACCTGAGAGGACTTTTAATTTACATTAATAAGCTTTACTGCTTGCTAATGTCTGAGAGGATTTTAAAGTCCTATTTAATAAAAAGAACCATCTAACACAAGCTAGGGAGCTAATGTGAGCTAACCTGAGAGGATTTTAAGTCGTAATAATAAATGTTCAAATACTTTACATTTAATGCTAGCTAGCTAGCTAATGTGAGTTAAACTGACAGAATTTCCGAAGATTTTTTAATGTTCACATTTTTTTTGTTGTTGTTGGATTAGACTAGCTAACTAGTCATATTAATTAAGGTTAAAAAAAAAAAACATGACAGTATATTACAAACCAGAACTTTTTATGAACACGTTTCTGTTCTTCTTTGCGCTCATAAAATTCTTCACAAGTTGTTTGGGTTAACTTATTGTAAAATTAGCTGGCTATGCTAACCAACCTGATTAGCACAGTCTTAGCCAGCAGATCCTTACTGTTGTGGTGCAGTTTTTTTATGATGTTCAAATGCTACCTTTGCTTATGCGATGTCCAAACGTTAGCTTTTAGTTCCATGCTCAGGTCGTAGCATCTCAGCTATTTGACAACAGAACTATTTGAGTGTACTTTAGCATTAGCAGTAACCACTTCTTCGCAACTTTTCCCCAGTTACCAATGGTTCTGACCTACTCTCCCAGTCTGATCACCATTTGAAGTAGATTTGAGGCGTCCACTGGCGCCATGTCAAATTCTGAGTGCATCTTCACCCAAAGAGTCCTGAAACACACCTGTGAATTAGCATTGGCTTTAGCTTCTAGCATGCTAAAGGCTTCTTGGAACCAAAACGCCTCTGAATATTAATAACCACGCACCTGTAGGCTCATCAATGGCTGTAAGATTAGCATCATTTGTTTGTGTTGGGTCTTGAGGCGAAAGAAAGGAGAACAGGAAAGGGAAACGAGAACCACATACAAAAAAAAAAAAAAAAAGCGGGCACCTTTTTTTTTGTTTGGCACCGTGACTGAAAACGGCCATTCATCGTCGCTCCTTGATCAACGAGGACGTGGAGGGGGGGAAAAAAAGAAACATTCAGTGGAACAAAAAGGGGTTTTGGTTTAGAATAAACATGCATTATTCTCCCAAACAAACCATCCGGCGGGCGATGGAGTCTTCTGCAATGAAGACATGATGTGTCATGATAATTAGGAGGCCGGACAAAAGGCGCTCGTTAATGAGCATGCAAATTTATGCAAAACAACCCCCCCACCCCACTTCTCAATATTTCTGAAGCAGGCTGAGATGCAGAGAGCTTTTTTTTTCCTCTCTCCTCTCCATTTTTTTCCCTCTCTCCCTCACTAACTGTTCCATTTATCCTCATTGCTCCACGCTCTAAAGAGCTGGCAGATGAGTGCAGCCGCTAATGTAGGAGGCTACAGGTCGAGAGAGGGAGGGAGGGATGGAGACAGAGAGAGAGAGAGAGACAGAGAGAATGCATGATATACCTACAATGCATCCCTAAGCCTCATCATCCCCTGACACACAAAAACAAAGCTGATTGCACACCCCATCCCCCCCAATAACACACACACACACACACACACACACACACACTCATACACACACAAAGCTTCTATAGTAATTACTTCCAGATGCAGTCATAGGCTTTCAATGGGAGTGACAGGGGTCATGCTTGTATGAGTGTGTGCGCGTTTGTGTGGACATGTGGGTGATAATTACTGTGTGGAGGGTCGACGTCGGGAAAAAAAAAGTGCGCGAATCTCGACGCTCGGGTTTGTGTGAGCACATATGGAGGGATAATGTGTCGATGTGTGTGTACATGTACTTGACAGGGGCTGATGCAGTGGCTTGTGGGTAAGTTACCGTCGTCAGGATTTGGGCTCTCTCCAAGCAGATGGTGTGTGTGAATTCCAGCCATATTGTGTTTTTTGGACGAGACTCGAGCTCGAAGCTCGGAGCTCGGAGCTGTCGTGCGTTTAAGAGGAAGAAAACTTTCTTTCTGCATCTGCTTGACTCCATTATGTATTTCTCTTCCTCTGTTCCTGTCATACATCCTCTTTCTCTTTGTCTAGCGCTTTCTCTAACTTCATTTCTGGACAATCTGGCTTCTTTCCTACACTTGCACCATCGTGCTAACTTTTTTTTTTGCTCACCTTTGCTTAAGCCTGGCCAACTTCTTAAACTTCTTGGAAATGGCAGGTGTGCTGCATTTGTTCTCATTTCTGCTGGCCTGTCCATGCTCCTCTCGCATTTTTGCACTTGGTTTATTTCTCACACACTCTCCTTCAACAAGAGAATTGTCCATACCTGTTTTTTTTTTAAAGCCGCCACCACTACCACCTCGGACGACAAGAAAGGACTTCGTTAGCCGTATTATTCATTCTCATTATTCATTCATGTTTTATTTTTCTTAAAAAATGAGAAAAATAAGCCATTTCATACCCGACTCTTAGAGGTAAACACAAAGAGAGAAGTAAAGGCAGAAGATGGTCTTCCTTTAACTTCTCCTTTTTCTTTCTCCTTCCCTTTTCTCTTCCCCTGGCATTTGACACTAGAGAGTGCCAGAGAAAAGAAAAAAGTGAGCACAAAAACATTTCAAAACCATGAGGTCCATCTTCACTTTAGTCGGAAAGAACCACGCTTTTAAAAATAAGGTTCCATCTTGAACCATTTTCTCTAGAACCTGTTTCGTCCCTTTGGGGGAACCTTTATACTTTTCTTCATGCTCCTTCTCTAATCCTCCTTCCGAGCATTTGGTAAAAGAGGGGGAAAAAAAAGAAAGAATCTGAAAGACGCTTCAAAGGCATCTCCTTCAGAAGTCCATGGGACGTCTCGATTTTGGCCAGAGGGAAAGTTAATAATGTCTCTTCAGAGGATGTGGAAAATATTCAAGATGTCAAACTTGATTTGGATGTTTTTTAAAAAAAGGACAGACCATGACGGGCATAAAACGGACTAATAACATCAGGACAGAGTCTATAATAAGCGTCCGTGGACATCTTCGGAGAGTTCACGCTCAGGTTCATTCGAAAAAGCTGTGTTGCAGGACAGATGTGGCGCAAGTGGTTCGATGTATTATCCGAGAAAGGTTCTAGCTGCTCGTCCACCACCAGAATTTGGTAAAATTCTAATATTTTTTGGATTCCCAGTCTACACTAATAGCTATGGCTTTTAACTAAACAATAGTCACTGGAAACTGTAGCTCTATTTGCACACACACCTGTAAAGCTTCAATCACAAAAACGCCGCCTCCCAAATTTCTCTTTTGCACAGGTTCCCGCACTGTACTACCGGCACCAAGGATTAATTGCTCTCAATTAATAATTAATTGTTCTCTCAGCACCCTTTATGCGCGCGAGTGCGTGTTAATTCGCTCGCGTGAAGGCACAATAGGCGCGAGAATGAGATTATTGTGCATGAATGGCCGAGCTGTTTGTCAGGTAGAGATTATTGTAGCGGTGAGACAATAAGACAAGCGTGACAACAAAGAGGCGCTTACATGCAGGCAGCAAGCGCTTCCTCTCTGGCACATGGAGGGGTTTTTTTTCTTCCTTTTACAAATAAATGAGGTGAACGCCCTGTGAAATGCACGCGCGCCAATTTACTTTATTAGGATTCCATGTTTTCCATCATAATTAAAGCTTCTCACTTTTCTGCCACTTGAAGAAAAAGAAACGAGGCAAACAAAGCACTAATCTGTGATGCACGGCTGCTGAAAAAGGGAGAGAGGGAAAGAGAGGGAAAGAGCGAGAGAGAGAGAGAAAGTGTGTGTGGTCTGTATAAGAGAGAAAGGGTATTTCCACTGATTGTGACCCTTTCTGAAATTGCGCTTTTCCCTGTCCCCTCAGCGGTCCGTACACATTAGACGATCACAATGGAACGGGTCACTAATGCACCACCTTGTTTCTGCCTCTCTCTCTTGTCTCCCTCGCTCCCTCCCTTCTCTCTAAATTCAGTAATTACCCATCTGCTGGGGCGCCCATAATAGCACTCACAAGGGTTCTCCACTGGGTGAGTGTGTGTAGCGCTAGGACAGTAGTCTCAGTAACAGAGCATTACCATCTCACTAGCTCATCTCACTAACTTTCAACAACACCTTTCTGACACTTCTTTATCTCCCCTCCTTCTCTCTTTCCCTCCCTCCCTCCCTCCCTCCCTCCCTCCCTCCCGCACTTGTCTCAATAGGTCTGGAGGGACATGTCGCTTTAATGTACAGAAGGGAGGGAATTGTCCTCATGAAATTACGTCTGTTCGGTGCGTCTTGTTGTGTTTGGGTCTTATATATGACCGAAATGTTATGGTTTAACTGCTTATAGTTCTAGATTATTTCTTTTTAAGCGCATCGTTATTATAGTAACCGCTTCTGCTTTGAGCTTGTGTACTTATGGCTCAACGTTTGTTGCTGTGGTGTGGAAAGATACGGGCTTCGTTTTTTCATTCCCACCTTTTCCAGAAGGAATTCTGACCAGTCCTATTCCCGCTAGGGGTGTAACGATCCAAGTTGTTAAACATCGCTTTATGAATCGTAATAGTATCATCAGTATCGTCAAATATGAATTATTGCCTTTTGATGGTAGTCGATGGAAAATTGATACCGAAATCGTATCACGTGGAGTAACCCGTAACTCCCACTGACACTCTTGACTAATCCCACCTGCTCCCCCGTGTATCATTGGTACCTTCCTGTGATATATTCTGACACTCTTACTAGATCAAGTTTCTCAAACTATAAACAAATTAGCCATTTAACCCACAGTGACTCTGACTAGAATAAAGCATTTACCAACGATGGAGGAATGAAAGCAGTAAATGCGTCACGCAGAGCCGAACTAATCACCATATACAGTACTTTAATCAGTCCAGCCTTCATGTCTCTGACTGCTCAGTCATCCTGTGAGAAAGTAAAAACATTCACTCCTATGCCTTTTTTTTTATTAGAATCCTAGCCTCAATGCATATCCTGAATGTGTACCACCTGTTCTTCAGAGGATACTCTCACCTGGATTGGTACATAAGAGCTGCCTCTGCCGTCATGAAGACCACCCTGTGTTCGTCCCAGGACTCAATCAATCGCCTCATACGGAGCATCCTTTCAAAGTTTTACTTTCAACATCCAGATTACACTCTTTGGAAAAAGAAGTTCCTTAAGTTGAAAAAAAGAACCCATTTTTCTTTGCAGGCAAACAAACCAAAGAACACTTTATAGTTCTACATTTAACTTCCTCTGTTCCTCTCTAAAACCCATTAAGGTTCCTCAAAGCTGAAATGAAGCCAAAACACTTCATAGTTGTAAGTTGATCTAGATTTCACTCGATTCCCTCGGTTGTTAGGTTCTACGTAAAACCTTTTCGAGTTCCCAAATCAGGATAAACCAAAGAATGTATTCAAGTTTTGGATTTAAATTTAACTTCTCTGTTGTAGGATTTTTTAGGGTCCCCAGTGGTGACAAAGGGTGAATAATACTTTATAGTTCTAGATTAAACTCTGTTGTAGAGTTCTACATCAAATCTTTTTACGATCGGAGGAACATTGAAAATAAAGCAAAGATTGTACCCTCCTGGGCAAAAGAAATGAGGCAAACCCAATATTGCAAAACATGACGCTTTTAATGGTCTCAACAGCGAATCATTGGTCAGGAAAATCAGCAAGAATGAAACAAATAGATAAAGTAAATTGGTGTGGGATGCTTTTCCCTCAATTTCCTTTAAATGTTGAAGTCCTGTGGGGAAACTTGCAGACGGCTTTTTACAGAAAGAAGAGTCCGTGTTGTTCCACTCGATGTTAAAGTCTTCAAACAGAAGAGATTTTTTGAATCCCCAGACAAGTTAGATTAAATTGTATATCATTTAAACAATTAAATCTTTTCATGATTTTCTCTTTGCGTACCAGAAGACTATATAAGTGAACTGTTTCCGGCTTTCCCCCCTCAACAGTTTCAGCAACAAGCATCGACCAGCAAAAGAAGGCCGAGGTCTCAGGAGTGCCTGTATTACTTCTTGTTCATTTTCTGCACAGTGATTTTTGCTGAGACCATTAAAAGCTTCATGTTTTGCAATATTGGGTTTGCTTCTTTTTTTTTGCCCAGGAGTATAGACCTTGTTTCCATATGTTACTGGGTTTATACACTTTATAATTCCAGGAGTAACTTGTTTTCCACTGTTGTAGCGTTCGGTATGAAACTTTTTAAGTTCTCCACTGGGGATAAACCGAAGAATGCTTTAGAATTCTACTTCTGCTTTTGTATGGTTTTACTTAAAGAATGTAAGGTTTTCCGATGAAAACAAGCCAAAGAACACTACAGGGAGTTAAATTGAACTTGTTTAGCTTTTTTTATTTACCTTTTTAGGTTACCCAATTGGGATAAACCAATCGATAGATCAACCATGCATCTATTTTTGGTGTATATTTTACTTTTGTATATTTTATTTTAAACTTTAAAATATTATGCGAATATATAATATGTCCTTGTTGAAAAGAGAAAAGAGAAACAGGAGAACCAACAGGCCAGACGAGTACCTACAGAAAGAGTTCTCCTCATGCAGGTCACTTATGACTGTGAAGTATCTTTTGTTTGAAGGACACTCCAGCGTTCTAGCTATGGGGCATCTCGTACTTCGCAAATGTTGCTGGTTTCCATGACTTCCCCATGCCACGGTGCCTCAACACTTCATTAAAACAGCGCTGGTGGCAAGTCGTGCTTATTTAGGCCAGTTCATTACAGCGGTGACACTGCGGCCTCCAGTGTAAATGATTGTGTGACTGAGCTCGGAGCTAAGAGAGTCTCCTCAGGTAAATGACAGCACGGTCTGTAGTGGGGGCTCGCATTCACACTCAGGACTCAGAGAGAGAGAAAAAAAAAACCAGAGGAGTGATGAGATAAGTGGTGGAAAGAGCTGGATTGTAGAGAGGAGAAGAATGATGGTAGTCGTGTTCCTAAAATTCAAGTGCCATTTTGATTATTAAGAGTCTGAATTCTATCCTGGTCCATTAACGCCGTTTTTACTCTCTTGACGACTCGTCTTGCTTTTTTGTTCAGCCACTCACAATGTGAAAGCAACCCTCCTTTATTTTACTTCATCGGGGCTGTCTATTTTTTTCTGTGTGTGTTATAATGAATGAAAATAAATAATAGCAATTTTAAACCTACTACCAAGAATGCGATTTAATGAATTAATCTAATGAGCAAGTTCCATTTTAAATTGACTTCACTATTTAGATTATTAATGAGACAGTTGGACTCGGAGAATACAGGGATGATCAAAACCAAATTAAGTTAATTGGTTATTAAGGAATTGTCCGTATGCTGTTCCTTCCAGATTTTTAGCCATTTTTTTACGAAATGAAAAAAAAAAAGAAATCATGAGTAAACTAACCAATTAGCCAATTGGAGCAGGAAGCATCTCTTCGTATTCTTCATCAACCATCAGTAATATTTTCCTTCATTTAATGATCCAATGTCCACATAATTAGAGCAATTTTCCCGATCCATTACTTTACCAACCAAAGAGCAAGATTAAGGGCTGTACGTTCCAAAATGTAAGTTCATGCTAATTGTAATAATGTTTTGGAGTTCCAAGAAAACAACAGCATTCACCAAAACCCCCCCTTTCTTAGCCTTCACTATTTGTAACTTTCCTATTTTTGTTGGCTTTTATTGTTATTACACACATGTGTCCAGTACAAGGAAATGCTTTTCTTCACATATCCCAGCTTGGAAGGAAGTTGGGCACAGAGTCCAGGGTCAACCATGATGCGTCGTCTCCGGAGCAGTTGAGGGTTAAGGGATTTGTTCAAGTTGCAGTTTGGGCGGCGCTGAGAATCTCAACCATCATTATCATCAGTAGCCCAGAACCGTAACCACTAAAGGCTCTGCGATGAACTGGCATCCCATCCAGGGTGTATTCCTGCCTCATGCCCAGTATTCCTGGGATCCACCACCTTGACCAGGATCAAGCGCTTACTAAAAATGGACGGACTAACCACTAAAGCTTCCCTGTGACTCTCAATGGAAAAGCGGTTATGAAAATGGATGGATGAATGGATGATGTCTCCAATGTCAGCACTTTATAACAGTCAGTGTTTACGTGTCGTAGTGGGAGACGGGATGCTGCATCAGCATGCTGTTGTTAACATGCATAAAATATTATTATAAGAGATAATCCAATAATCGTTGACAATAACCAGATGCCAGTAAGCTAGAATAATCTATGAACAACAAAAACACGAGCGAGGGTCAAAACCAGGAAGTCATACAAGAAGCAGGAAGCATGGGAAACAAGGCTTTAGGAACGCACATTAACAATGAACAAGGTCTCGCCGAGATACAAAGGAACCCGAAGAGTAAAAATAGACAAACTAAAAATGATCAAACTCGGAACAGGTGCACACATCAGGTAAAGAGACCAAGGATGGGACGCGGGGCGAAACGCAGGCACACGGCAATTTAAACACACATCCACAAATAAAGCACGTTTCAGGAACTTGGAGCGAAACAGCTCTTGTTGTGCTCTGAATTGCGTCACATACTAAAAGTTGTTTGTAATTACGACACACTTTCTTTTCAAATAATAGACATTTAATATAACGTAGCAAAATCAGAGTACTGAGCTGCGCTGTGAGATTTACATGACTAATATTTGCAACATTTCCACCATCCACAGGAACATCGGTATGGCTGTTGTCTTTTCCATGACCTTCATTAAGAACAGCAACAAAGCACTGAAATAACAAAAAATTTTCCTGTTGTGACTTTTTCAGTCTTTCACACACACACACACACACACACACACACACACAAGCCCCATCGCCCTCACACGCCTTTATTCCCCGTCCCGGCGTGATTAAAACACGCTCCTGTATTAATCTGTTGTTTCGAAATGATTTAATCCGCGTGTCAAATATTTACACGCCGGTGCTCTCACCTCGCTAGTCCAGGAGGACTCTCGGGTTACTGCGGCAACAAATAAAGCAAGACAAATACCGTTGTCGTCGTCAGATTATCCTGATGTTTATCAAATATATAATTGTCATGAGATGGAGGCGGGTGACCTTTGTGTTCTGTTCCCTAAATGCAGATGAGGGATTAGGATCGTGTGTGTGTGTGTGTGTGTGTGTAGGAATGAAGTGTGTGTTAGGATGCTAAATGGGCTTGAGGGTGTTGAGGTGTTTTTTATTTTTGTTGTTGTTTGTGGACTGAAAGAAGCTCATACACAGGGGTGTTTTCTTTGTGTGTGTGGAGGTGCATTATGAAATGCTTACCGATGTAAGAGTAATCAGGACCCGCTGGGGTCTCCCCCGGGGTGGGCTCGAGTGAGCCGCGCTAACCTATTTTCTTTGGCAAGGTTGGAGAGTCACAAAGAGCCGTTGTCATCTCAAAACGCCGGCTTTTTCCTTCGCATCTCTCTCTTTATCCCCCCCCTTGTTGTTGTAACACGCTGCAATAGTGGATAGATGTGTCTGCTGTAAAGCGGCGTTCAATTTGGGTCACGGTAAGACACGGCGACCTATCCGACGGCGCTGTCCGCTCTCCTTCGCTCTTTCGCTAAACACCTTTGGCTGAAACCGTGGCTTCGTTTACACAAACAACACAAGGCCGCTATGTAGCAAAAGTGAGCTTGGCGTGTTTGATTAGCGCTTTAATATCTGTATCTGGATTTAAAACATGGAGTGGGCGTGGCCTTATCAAGCAAACGTCGCACGATTAAGTCGCACCGTTTTTTATTTTTTACATAAACGTGATGTCATTGGTGGCAATATGACCAGGTACTGTTAAAGCTGGCCTGAAACGTGTACTTGAATTACGTATAAGCTAGGATATAACAATAATTACGTTTCTACGCAAAGTTCCTGCCCCATTTTTGGGGCGGTTCAATGTGTTGACGTAGTACATTTAAATAAAATAATCATTACCAGGTCATATTGGCTAGGTTTTTTTTATATATTGGTATTTAATTTAAGCGGCCAAAATAGTCCCAGACTCTCGAGAGCCAAACAATGTCAACAATTTGTAAGAAGTCTGACCTCAAGTCTGTCTTTTTCTTTTTTTAAGTTTCAACCTGTCTACGATGTTTACTACTAACAAATTTCAACCACCACAAGCCTGAAGGTCTGTCTTTGTCCCGCAAGCTTCATATCTGACGGCTCAAACGTGAAAACGACGTCACACCCAGAGCTCGTCACGCAGGATCCCGGTCCGATACGACACACCTCTACAGTAGTCTCAACCCCAATGAACCTTTGAACACCAAATAGCCCACCTTCTATTCATATCTCTGTATTTATATCCATTTACAACACGATAATGCATTCGTTTTCACTTCCATCCCTACTCTACATGGATTCTACGCTTTCCAACACCTCAGCTCAATCCTCCGTATCAAACCCGGTACTATTGTTGCGTGACATTATAGAAATAATGCTTCAACAATCCAGTTTTTCAGCACGCACGAATCTTTTTCTTTTTTGTTTTTTTTTAGCTCGAAACCCAGAAACCCGGCCTGCGGAAGAGAAGAGCCGTGGTATCACACCTCCATTCAGCCTGGAGTGTTTCTCCTCCTGCGCTCGAGTGCCTGCCGCTCGCATCCCCGCCAATTATATGGTTCTACGTCCTTTTGTTTAACCGATGTCCGCTGGACTTCTCTGCTCTCGTCCTCCTCTCTCGTCCCTCTGTTTTCTCCACTTCATCGCGCCATCCTCCATTCTTTCGGAATCATTAACGATAACCCATCAGTCCACTTGTCTTCCTCTAAGTGGTCAGTCTATTAGGAGTATAATTAGCATGCCGCCTCCAGAGAGCCCGACTTCTGTCCGTCGAGAGAGTTTATATAATGGAGAAAAAAGTGTTTGGAAATATAGGAATAATCTTTCTGATTTGGTAGACGTCCACGTACTTGTGTTTGCACGAATCGATTTTGTTACAACGTGCTCCTTCGATTTCAAGCTGCTTTGGATGTCCAGAACATAATCGATACGTGATAATAATAATTACAAAGTAAGATTTTTATTTAAGAACGAAAAACGTACCTGTTTATATCCGGTAAGGAAAACGAACCGGTTACGGAAGGAGTCTCCAGTGTCAGGAACAGTTCAAACGGAAAACATTTCAGCCTGTTATCCGTTTCTGGTTGATTATTTTCCTTTGCCGCAAGTGTAATTTTCTGTAAATGTATCATATTGAAGCAAGTGTTCTCCACGTCATTAAACTGCTCTTCAGTTTTTGTGGCTCTGCGATTTTTTTTTTTTCCATGTGTGTGTTTTTTTCATTAGCTGACACAGATGAATAACAACGAGGAAAAACATTAAGTTGTAGTACTTGGGTGTGAACGGAATCGGTTATTCTTTCCACAGTATTTTTGATCCGCGTGCACACACACACACACACACACACGCACACACACACACAAACATCCAGGCTGACCCAACTTACCTGGCAGAGCGATGGGGGAGGGAGACGTTGGACACTGGGCTGAGTGGCCTGGAGTGAGGTTAGCCAAAGGAGAAACACGCAAGGACACACACACACACACACATATGCAAACAAGGACACACAACATGCATACAACAAGGCAAGCTGTAGGAAAGTGGTGTATATAGATACAGCGTACTTTCAAAAGAACAGCTCCCGAACAGGTGGACTCGGGATGGAGGATAGAGAGATGATTAGCTAGACGGAGGTGATTAGATAAACGAGAGTAAAAACAGCGAGCCAGACTGTGAAATGAGGAACAGTAGGAAGACCTGCCTGCTGTGTCTCTGTCTCCGAACAGGTAATATATGAGCTGTTTGATGGTTGATAAATAGGCAAGACTGGGTACGGTGTCATAAAACACACCAGCGCTGCCAAATAGTGATAGATGAATAGAGCGAGAGAGCGAGAGAGAGAGAGTTTAAACAATAGCATGGGCTAAACATCTGATTGAACTGAATTTTTCAAACTCAAATCCAAGAACGATCATCAAGGCAAAAGCACTGACTCTACTGTGACTGCGCAGAACTAACATTATCTACTGAAACAAAGTTAGTAACTAGATACTTGCTAGCTCAGCTAGTAACAGTGATGCTAATGATCCCAACCTCTAAAAAGTCTCTGGTACCTGTAGAAGCTGACTGTACGAACAGATCAGTGTTTTGAGTTTCTTGTATTCAGAATCACGCCTTCTTAAGTTCACGCTTCCAAAGTTACTTCGGAAAACTGTTTTCTTTTGTTTTATTTTTCCTGCTCATCTGCTTTAAACCCAAGCATTTCCTTTTAAGCCTGAAATAACAACGGGATAGAAAATACGGACTGAAGATCGCGCGTTTCCTTTCTGTGAGATGTAATATGATGTAAAAACATGACCAATACGATTGGAGTCAAAATAGGAGTCTTTTTCTAATATTCCGCTGCACGGAAAGATCTAGTCGTTGCAAATTTGGTTAACGCTGTCGTTTATTCGATCCAGCACACCGTGTTTTCAGTGGGGGGAAAAAACGTGTCGCGTATGCTGTGCCATGTGCGATGCGTGCATCTGATGTAAGCAGATTCTATCATGCTTTTAATTTACTATTTTGATTCACGTGCTTTCTAGGTAGCAGGACTGCATACGAATAAAGGTTTATAATAATGATTGAGATATTATAGTGTGTTTAATAACTATAGTATAACATGTTACATAAAAGCGTTTGTTTTCCTTAATTTTCCTTAATTCCAGTAGAATAAGGTATAAGGGAAGAAGAGAGCTGTGAATATGTGTGATAATCATGTAGATAATCACATAACGAGATTTGGTGTGTGTGTGTGTGTGTGTGCATGCTCAGGTGTCTCTGTCCATGTGTGAGAGGATTCATGTCGCCATGCATGCATGTACATCTGGATGCACCCCTGAGAGCTCTGGAAAGAATCATGTGCGTCGATGACGATAACACCGAGCCGACGTCACACACCAGGCTTGTTTTTCTCCCCCCTCCCAGCTTTCCCAGCATGCATTCTGTTTTTAATAACAGGTTAATCAGCGAACACCCCGGAATATTTTCTAGCTTAAGCTCAGACATGGAGGCCTCTGCTAGTTTGCTATATATATATAAATATATTTTTAGCATTTAGCACTATGCTAACAGTGTTGGGATGCGAACGAGGCAGAAGTTGTAAGAAAGGCTGTGAACCCTGACGTCTCACACCGATCTGAAGTGCTTTACAGGAGTGAGGGTTTAAGTATTGAGAGCTGCAGTATCGATGTTCACCAGGAGGCTGTGCTGCTGAGGGACTGGTAGAGGACAGAAGAATGATTTGATGGATGGTTCATCATTTTTGCTGTTTTATTTGTCAACTAGCATCATTCCTAAACAAAAATTCAGGTTCAGAACACCTGTAATTCTCCAATCAGCCAATCAGCAGGGCATAAAATGCAGAAAACCCGTTAATGCTAATGCTTCTCAGTGCCACGTGGGCTGATTACACCATTTGTTGGAGCCCTAAGGTTTGATATATCCTCCACTGATGCTTTCCTGCTCACCATGGTTGTAAAGAGTGCTTATTTGAGTTCCTCTATCCTTCCTGTCAGCTCAAACCAGCCTTGCCATTCTCCTCTGGCTTCTCTCATTAACAACGTTTCCACCCTCTGAACTGCCCCTCACTGGATGGTTTTTGTTTTTCGCATCATTCTGTGTGCAGACCTGGTGTGAAAATCCCAATTGATCAACTTACCTGCCTTACGCACAGCTGTATATTTACATACCATACACATGCAGTCATATTCATGTATTTTGAAAAGTGATTCGAAGCGAGTTTAGAGTAAATGCTTTTTTTTTCTTTCCGGTTTTTAATTTGACCGGTGGTTATCGGGGAGTTTAGTGTAAATGGGGTTCTTTTTATTTCTACATTGGTTATAAATTATGATTATGCTTTTCTTGGTTTTCATTTTTTATATTTTACATTTTAAAAAATATATTTCTTTATTTGCAATTTGTTTTTGTTTATTTCTTTCATTGTTTGTTTGTTTTATTTTTTTTACAGTTTGACTACTGGTTATAAGTAGGTATTGGTTTTCTTTGGTAATTGAATTGAATTGTCTTCTTCTTCATTTTTATTTATTTGTTTATTTATTTTGTTACTATTTGACTAATGGTTACAACTGAGTTTGTTTGTTTGTTAATTGTATTGCAATTTATTTATTTATTTTTTTATGTATCTATTTATTTAAATTTGATGAAAGTTTCCAGTTAATGGGTTTTCTTTTAATGTTGTTGTCTTTCCTCGCTATATTTCCGGCCTTTATTATAAAATGCAGTTTTTGGCGGATTTACTGGCTCTGAGTCTATAACACACTATTGGAAAGAAAATCTAGAAACCCAGAAGTCTTATATTCTCTTTGGTGGATCCACAGGGTTTTTCCTTTGAGATTGGCTTGAAAGTAGAACCCATCCGGAAAGAAACGAACCCTTAACTAGCCAAAGAACCCCCGAGTTCCCCTAAAAGTGTATCGACCCAAAGCAGGTCTAGCTACGGCGTGTGTCCTTGACAGAAAAGCTACAGATTTGTATAGCGAGCATGAAGAATGCTCAGAATAACTTCCTAGAAGTCGAAACAATCAGAGGTTGCTCGGGTGAGGCCATGTTGAGTTATTGTAGTGTGGGTAAAGGAAGTGAGGAAGCGCAGAATGCAGAGGGCCGAGTGTGTCCCGCCGAGGGCCAGATGCATGTATTGGCTACTCTGATGACAGTGTCAATGGCATTGATCCCACAGTTCTCCTAAAGCCACTGAACTCTACTCGAGTCAATGCACACGAACACACTGCCACCCCCCTCGTACACACACATACAAAGACACTCAATCTCTAAGCCACACACTCTTTCTCTTTCACACACACAAACACACATACACACACACACACACTCACACACACGTGCTCTCATGCTGATGCTAACAATCAGACGATGAGTGACCCTTGATTCCTACAATCATACCCCTTAGAGAGAGAGAGAGAGAGAGAGAGAGAGAGAGTGTATGTGTGTGTGTGTGTGTGTGTGTGTGTGTGTGTGTGTGTGTGTGTGTGTGTGTGTGGTTACAGAGGGACATGTGTCAGATGACCTTGGTCACTGCTAAGGGGACCCAGTTTTTCTTGCCAAACCAATCAATAAGCTAAACAGGCTATTGAGGGCATGGGAAGCCAAACTCAAACACCGATAGGCTATCTGCCTTACCCAGAACCCACTTCTGTGCAAATATTGGAGCAGCGCATTTTTCACGGTGACTTGCATTTGGTAGAAAAAAAAGGCTTTGAAAGCTTACGGAGATGGAAGAGAGGCAGAAAAAAAAGAGAGAGCGAGAAAGAGAGACAGAAAGTCAGACGGGGGAAAGAGCACACTCAGGACTCGCTACTTTGTAAGGACATGCAGTGAAAGCAAGGACACGAGTGCTAGAAAATGATTTTATTGCTTAAAAATGCAACAGCTATTAGGACAGTTCAGGATGAGCGTAGTGTTGGAGATAGATTGTGTTGTCATGCTGCAACAGGAAAATAATCAACGTCGGGGTGGTCTGATGCAGGCTGATATGGAGAGGAGGAACTCTCACCACTAGGAAGTTCGTTATTTTATTGAAGCTGATGACAAAAACAAAACGCAGCTTGTCAGAGGAAATCGCAAATGTATCCAAAGCGCTCACACTGGAGACTCCTTTCTGTGAATGTAAAATAAACGTCACCTCACAGAAAATCTCTCACGCACATTTTTGCGTGTGAGAATTATACACAATTACACACATTTGTGTTAAATCAGTCTATGTGCCAATGTGTCAGTTGTTACTATAGAAACAATAATGTGCTGGCCAATCAGAATCAAGACTAAACTAAACTGTTAAATGCTAAACATAACCTTGAATCCTTACTGATAAAAGGTTGGACTTTTGTTTGTGTCATTTGCCGGCATCAGATTCATCGTTGAACTTTGCCTTCGGAGTTTCAACATCGTCCTGCAATCAGAGAAAATCGAGCCAAAACGGCAGATTACATTTCACTGACACTGTTCAGCAAAAAAACGTAGAACTTGAAATGTCTTACTTCTCAATCACTGCTTTTTAAAATGTTATGTATTTATTTAACTGTATATACATTCAAGGGGAAAAGAACATACACCTTGCTTTAAGTCTATATTTTTGACCTAAATAACAATTGTGTGCTCGTCACCAACTTCTGTAAGCAAACAAATAACCTCAGGGGACAACAAGAAACCACAATGGAGTCATTTTTGTTCCCAAAAAAGCAAACCAGTATTCATAAATCTGATAGGGGAAAAAAATAAGTACACCTTTCCTACTACTATCACTAAGAGAATAATTAACAGCCAGGTGTAAGCCAATTAGTTTAATCATCTAGAAGTGTGGTTAACTCTATAAAAGCAGAACTTTCGACAGATTGGTGTTTTGGAGCACTCAGGTATGTGTCTAGATCATACCAAGAAGAAAGGACATCAGCCATGACCTCAGAGAAGCAGTAGCTGCTGCTCATCACCCTGGGAAGGGTTATAAGGCCGTCTCCAAATAATTTGAAATTCACTATTCTACAGTGAGGATTGTTTACAAATGGAGAGCCTTCAAGAAAGTCGCCAATCTTCCCAAGAGTGAGGGTCCAAGCAATCGTGGAACCTTTTTTAAGGACAGTAAATGATTACGTTCATGGCAGCACAATGAGAAAAAGACTGAACAAGTTTTGCTTTCATGGAAGGGTTGCTAGGAAAAACGTCCCAGAGAAAGACCTGCAATGCTGCCCTGCTGTCAGCGTTGGCTCCTTGGGAAAGGCCTTTAACCTTCATCTCCTCAGCTCAATTGTAAGTTGCTTTTCATACGCACGGCTGCCAAATGAATAATGAATCTAAAATGTAAATGTGTTTCCAAACAGTAAAATAAAGAACAGCCATGTGTACTCATTCAAAGAGCTCGAGTGGCTCGGTCTGCCGTCTCAGCGTTGATTATCAGTTTGAGGAGCTGTTTAAAAAAATATGGAACTTAAGGTGGAACTTCTAGAAGTCCGTTTGGAATGCAGATGTGACACCTGTGCATTCTGGGAATTTGACTGTTTCCAAAAAAAAAAAAAGAAAAGAAAAAAGAAAACGACTCGAGGCAACTGGAACAATAGTGGCCCAGTGTAGTGAGCAGGCTGCTCTAATGCCAGCTGTGCTGCCATCAATAATAAATGAATGACACATGCCAAGTTGTGTGTAGGTTAGACAGAGGGACAGCATCCTAAACACACACACAGAGTTATACACACATACACACACACGCTCACAGAAAACAACACCCCACAAAAACAACGCTTTCTCCTGCCAAGCGGCTGTCGCATCGCAATCAATTTTAATCAAAGATAGAGGGGAAAAAACACAAAAGAAGAAACGGAGTGAGTGAAAGAGGGTCTTGATGATGAAAGAGATGAGATTAAAGCCTTTACATAGCCAGATAAAAGACAATTCAAACAAGCCAACCTTATGACAAAACCATTAATATGCAAGAAATTTGCAGACCTAGAAATACACTGCAAGCCAGTTGTCCTGCCACCATTCAGTGCTTTTAAATCATTTCTCGACTTTTCTTTTTAAAAAAATACTCTAAATCTGAGTCATGATACTACAATGAAAATACAGTTTCTTAAGATTTTGTTTGCGAGACTGGTATATTGGAATATGGCTTTAATCATTTGCTTTAAATCTTAAAATTGTCTTTACAGTACAATTTTTTAATGTTCTAAATGCAGCCACACGCTGCATGTCTGGGACCTAAAAATAGTTTTCTAGCCATGTGTATCCAGTAAGAGTGTGTGTATTAGAGGATTTAGCAATGGACAAGGTCAGAATCCACACCGAAGTCAGATCATTGGCGGGCATGGTAAATAAATGAAAGACAACTGGATATTTATGGGTAATTCCATCATTTTCTTTTCAGAAAATATGGCAGCTAGTAATAGATTACTTGGATAACAACTGAGTTTGTATTTCACATAGTTTTCACACGGTTATGAATGGACTGTTTTTAGCAATAATAGCTAAAAATAAAATAGGAAAAGTTTTGTTGAAAAATAGTGTTATGATAGTAAGGCAGAGAAGTGATATTGGGAATCATAATAATAATAATAATAATAATAATAAAACCTAATAATTAAAAATGTTATGATATATTATGATGCATTAGACAAGAAATATTAATACTGGAATCAATTAAAACAATAAAATAATAAATAAATATTACACGAACAAATAATATCAACTAAACAGAAATAAACAGAAATAAAGCGTATACGTTAACATCGAAAATATGTATTCAAATATGAAAGCATAGATAAAACTATCCATACTGTAACAGACTAGTGTTGAAACAATAAAGAGAACCTTAAATGCCCATGATTTGAGACACATTTTAGGAGACAATGTGAAGAGCTATGAGAACTTGACCTAGAAAACAAGACTAGAATAACCAGGAAACAAGGTGAATGAGAAATCAGGGAAGTAGGGGACTAGGACACTGGTAGGACTCTATATCGCTTTAAATAGCCCAGTATAGCATTTGTAAACATGGTAAATATTCTAGACACAACAGTCAAGTCAGTGGGTGTGGTGGCTAGAGCTGGAGCAAAACAAGAAGTGAGCATGCAAATTATTTTCCGAGTAGTACAACTGCACCAACCTAAATGCACCAATTCTTCTACAACACTGTTGGAGTCTTGATTTTGATCATTAATTCATCACAGATTTATATTACTGCACCCTTTCTAATAGGTTCGGGTTTCTATAGCAACAACGTACACAGGGATCTGTATGGTGGAAACTCCTCCTAAACAGTCTTTTAAACAGATGTTTGGTTTGGCTTAATTTGTTTATCTACCCCTGAAGTATGAATCTTGCATTTGGTCTTCATCAGGAAGTCATGGGACTTGAAGACCCATGAACCAGTAGTGGGTCAGGGTCGGGGTAGTGTTGTCTTGAGTTTGAGAATATCTTCTACGAATAAAGCACTCTACAATTGCTAAGTAACCCAAAAGATTAGTTTAGTTTAACCCAGAAGATTAGATTAGTCTCCTAGACTTTTCCTCACAGGCATGGGTGGAGGCTACACACCATTGGTTCACATAGCTTTGTGGTTCATACTGGGTTCTTCAGAACCAATGACATCTTCACACCTTTGCTATAAGTTTGTCCTGGTTAATGGCTTCCAATGAAAGATCTTCTGGATGTCTGTAGAACACTGATGAAAGAAGTTCCGTCAGTAGATATATTGTGGAAGAACGTTGGGTTGAGTGAGTGCAATTCAATTGGATTTCTAAACATGAGTGTCTAGAACGTTTCTCAAAAGCTAGAGCCATTAACCTTTCAAGGAACCCATTAAAACCTGACTTTTTGCCAATTTGAAGATTAACTCTTCAAAATGATTTTATAAAAGGTGCTATGGACTGAGCTGGAAGCTAGTAATTGGTGGTTGTTCAAAGATCCCTGTTTGTATGTGGAAGAGTTTCTTTTTTTTTTTTTTTTTTTTGCATGGACCGGCCAGGGAAGACGTACTTTGATCAAAAAATTTGCATTGGTTTGCTCTGGTGATCCACACATTAGGTTTCGGTATACACCTAAAATGTGAACCAGCAACTGATAAACTCCATAAAGAGAACGTCTAAACAGCCTTGTTCTAGTGTTATTTGCTTCACTACGGGCACTAGAAGGAATTTCAGGCTACTTATTGATAAATGTTGGGAAAAGGGGTTGCGATATGTGTCTTGGGGCCACAGTTTAGGACTTCCCACCTTATTCCTGGGTTTTGGTCAGGGTTAACAGTTGTACTTTTTCTTAAACCTTCCAACCACTTTCCAGTCATCTTAGTGTTTTCATGAGATCCAGATCTTTCAGATTGTGTTGCTGCTGACTGATTTGAAGGTTTGATGCAGTTGTTCCTTGGGCCCCTGTGCGGTCTTTAGGATACGTTTACTCTTCCCACATGTATTCCAATAAATCTTGCATCTTGTGATATTATTCCCACCTCCTACAATATGATTAGCTAGTATTTCCTAGACATAAGCTGCCAATTTGCTGGAGCAGGCTCTCAATTATGTGCCTTCTAAAGTTCTACCATTTTTATGGTTGATTTTGATTGTACAAGTGACTTGTGAAGAAGTTCTTTGTCCTGAAGAGGCTTGATAATTTGAATTAGTTTGGCTAAGTTTGAATAAGTCTTTCTTGGAGTTTGGAAGGAAAGGCAGTAGATGATTGAATGATCTGTTCAGAATCAATAAAAATGTATTTCTTAAACCCATTGTGTCCATGTGAAAGGAAGCATGTAATTTCAGGGATTTCAGAGGCTCCTCAGAATCGGCGTAACCCACCACAGAGTTGCGACGCAGCAGAACTAACACAGGGAAAACGGCCAATCTGCTCCGCTGCTCCTCCAACATAAAAACAGATTAGTTTAAGAATTAAGTACTGTCTTTTGTCCCTCTCTCTATCACACTCACCATACCACATTATGGGATTCGTGACATGAGCATTAATTCCGGGTTTGAGAAGGACAGCGTGCTAGAATCCCGTCGAGTGAGGTTTCGTCTGAAAGGAGCGGGTTGTGTCCTAAAACCATTGTGTAGTGGGATTTAAGGGCTAAACGGGGCTTAGGGAGCTGAGCAGAGCTGGAGGAAAGATACGAATTAAGAACATGCAGATTCTCCTCCTGTAAACGCCGATCATCTGCTCGGCTCAGGCCAAATCCAGTTAAGTGGGTCCGTCCATCCGAGAGGACGAGTGTGTTTGAACGGAGATTAAGTCACTTCTGCTCGATGCCTATGAGGCACCAAAGTAAGGAATAAAATATGGAAGGGGCATGCTGTTATATGAAAAATAATCCACAGCGGGGTGGTGTGATGTGAAGCAAAATTGATTGTTTTCCTATAACAGCACACCCCGGAGCATGCTATTACCTTTAGACTACAGCAATTTGACAATGATTTGAATGTTTTATTTTTTAATGAATTAAACATTGTGCTTTATAACCATGTAGTATAGTTACCTTTAATATTTGTTATCATGAATATTTATTTGGAGGGTTGACTGGACTTCATTCGATTTCATATGAATGTGAGAAAAGGTACGAATGCTAACCCTAATCTTAATTTTGTAGCTTTTCCTATGTATTGTATTGATGGGAAGTTCTATTTAATTTGCAGAGATGGTTCTTTTAAACCGCCTGAGTCAATGAATCAAATGTCTGATTCATCTGATTCAATATCACCCTCCCAATCCCATGCACTCTCATGGCCTAAACTGATTCACCCAACTGCTCAGACTCAGTGAGTCTCGGAATGGATCTTGGATCATTTGACTCAAAACGAATCATTTGACTTCTCTGGTTTTCAGTTCATTGAGGTGAGGATGGTTCAAACAGAAACTTAACAAATTTATTCTATCAACCCGTGTATATCGATTCAGTTTGCATAGACGACACAAGTGAATCAGTTGATTAAAAAGAATCATTATAAAAGAGTCGGACAACGCTAATAAACTAAATTATTTTTATGATTGTTACGAGCCCAATAATAGAGGAGAAATGCACTTTACTTTTAGATTATTTCTATATAATAAACAATTTGCAATGCATGATTGACAGGTTGGGATTTTTTTATCATTATGTTCATTCGTGTGTGCATTATTAAATAAAATGGTAAAATGTCTCCCTCTTTTTCTCTCTCTCTCATTCTCTTTTGTCTTCCTCCATTTCCATCAGCTAATCTCTGTCTTTCACCCTTTCTATCATCAGACACCTGCATCACTCAATCACCTTTGCTTTGCCTCTCACATTTTGTGGTCATTTTATTACATTTTCTCTCGGCAACATTAATGCAGGAACGCCCTCAGCTTTCCCTCCATGTGTGTGTGTGTGTGTGTGTGTGTGTGTGTGTGTGTGTAGATATGTTCCTTTTGTTCTCCACAGTTGCTTATTTTAGTATTTATTTCAGTATGAAGATTGTAGCTTTTGTGTGTCGAACACTTTGTGAGTGCTGCAGCCTGTATGTGAGAGGAACAACAGAACAGCTGGATCGCCAGAAGCATCTGATTTCCACCTAGCAATGTGTGTTCCCAACTAGAACCTTCTCAGGAAGCTAAGAACCCTTAACTACACCAAGAACCCTCGACGAACCCTTTAAGAACATTACTTTGTCTGAATGTGGTCATCTGGAATGTGGGCCTCTTTCTCTGTCTCTCATTTTCTCTTCCTCTTTCTGTCTCACTTGCCTTTGCCTCTCTCCATTCTTTCTTTCTCCCTCTCTCCTTTCTCTTTTTTCTTTCCCTCTTTTCTTCTGTCTCTCCATTCTTTCTGTTCTTTCAGTTGAATCTCACCTGTCTCTCTCTGTCTGTCTCTATGTGCTCTCTCCATCACTTTCTCTTCTCTCTCTCAGTCTGTCTGTCTCACCTTTCTCACTCCTGTTCTCTCTCTTCCCCTTTTCTCTCTTTCCTTTCTTCCTCTGTCCTTTCACCTACCTCTCCATCTCACTCACCTTTCCCTCTCTTTCTCCATTTTTCTCTTTCTCTCCTTTCTCAACATTTGTCACTTACTCTCCCTTTCTCTCCTTTCTTTCTCTGTCTCTCCTGCTTGTTATTCTTTCAGTCTTCCCCCCCCTCACACACACCATTTCTCTATCTCTGTCTCATTTCTTTCTTTCCCTCTGTCTCTCTGTGTCTCCTTTCACCTGTCTCACCATCTCACTTGCACCCCCTTCTTTCTATTTGTCTCTTTCTGTTCTCCCTATCTGTATCTCATTTGTCTCTTGTGCGTCGTTTTCTCTCACCACCTCTCCTCTCTCTCTCTCTCTCTATCTCAGTAAGACAAGTTGTTGTTGTCTTCCAGCTGTCACTAATGTACACTGTTAGTTTCGTGCTGAGCTTCCCGTCTGCGTGTCCGTCTGTCTGATGTGAGAAAGACGAGTGTCAGCAGAAGAAAAGTCTCTCCTTGGGTAGAGGATGTGTGTGTGTGTGTGTGTGTGTGTGAGTGTGTGTGTGTGTTTGTGTGGGTCTGCAGCTGTGTGCATGTATAAGCCTGAGTCAACAGGTAAACGCCAAAACACCTGTTTCCATTGTAGCTTGAACACAGGGTTCGACCTGAGCACACACAACCGAATACTGCGCAAAGACAACACACACACACACACACACACACACACGGAAAAGAAGAGCAGCACATCCCGGCACATATTGGGCCTTGAAGCTCAGTGGTTTAGTCTTACCTTGTGTTTGCTCAGTGTGTGTATACATGTGTGTGGGTTTGTCTCATAATAATGAAATGATTCAGATGGCACACACACACACACACACACACACACACACTGCAGTATTAGGAGGAGATGAGATGAGAAGAGTGATGAGATCAGGTTAAGTATGTGTGTGTGTGTGTGTGTGTGTGTGCGTGTGTACTGTACGTGTATTATATTAGAAGCAGATGAGAGCAGCCGAGCGTGGGCGTGTTCCACAGCCGTGTTTGCTTGAGAAGGTCTGCTGAAGTTCAAAAGGAGCTTTTGTCTAAGTGTCCGCATGTTCTAGTGTGTGTGTGAGTGTGTACCAGTGTGTTTTTGCCTCAACAATCCCCAAGCTTCGGCTCTAAAACCTAACACAAAATCTACTAAACACCATATTAAGAAAACGAAACAAAACCCTAGAATTTCTAGACAAAGGAAGAAAACCTCTAAGAAAAGCGATGAGTGCTGACTCCGCCCCTAAAACACACCCGTACGTCGTAACTAGATGTGACAGTGATCCGACACGCAGGATGGCTATCGGGGCAAATACACACACTCGGAGGAGAAAACAGATGATTATCGGATATTGGAGAGGAAAAATAAATTGATTTGTTCTTGAAACGAAAATTTATTCGATTTTTAAAAATTGTTTTAGGAGTGGAAATGTTTACATCTAAAGAAATTTGTTTGTATTCTTTTGTCAGAATTCATTATTTATTATAATTATATATTGTACTGCATTATATTTGCAAATTCAATGTTTTTTTGTACGAGAACACATTTTTGTGTAAATTGTGCTTTTTAGCTATGAAGCTGTTTCAGTTAAAAAAACCCATAATTTTACAGTTTAGTAGTTTTTAACAAAAAAAATAAAAAATTTGGATTGGTTTCAATATCAGCTGAGACTCGGGCCTTCAATATTGATCTCGGAAAAGAAAATGGTGCATCATGCCTCTCAATTTGTAAACTCGATTTTTAAATTAAATTAAAAATCTTAGAAATTGATATCTTAGTGACTTAGACTTTAACATAGTCAAATTTATATTTCCTAATATTTATGATAAATCAAAAGAATTATTATTTAGTGTATTTCTAGACATTTTGTTTTGCTAATTTCAAGTTTGAAATGGTCTTGTTTTTGATTGTAAGCGCTTTATTTCTAGAACGAAGTGAAATTATCTGCCAATATAATAAGAATAGTTAAAACGTAAAATCAGTCTTAAATCAGGCAGAAATACTTTTTTTTTATCGCAATAAGAAAACTTTGATAAATTTGTCTATATAAAGAAATAATAACTTGATAAGGCATCATTTGTTTTTCAATGAATATATCGTCTAATTCTTTAAATCATTTTTTAAACAATCAAGTATTAGTGCTAGCTTTTGTTAAATTTTTAATGCTAAATAAAGTCATAAATAAAAACAGAAACCCCGCCCCTAATCCTAGCCTTAATTGTTGCTTAATGTTCACCCTATGAGTATTTAAACCTCTCAAAAGGTGAAATAATAAAAAAAAACACTTTAATTTAATAAAAGAATCATAAAAAAAAATTTGGTTTTACCAAAATTGTTTCATTCCTCATATACCACAGCATCTTGCAGTTATGTGAAACAAGTTCGCTCCTGTTAACATTAATATTAGGATGCTTCTTTCACAAGGATGTGACATATTTCTTCTTTCTTTTTCTTTCTTTCTTTCTTTTTTTTTTTTACAGAAGGCAATAATAATAATAATAATAATAATAATAATAATAATAATAATAATAATAATAATAATAATAATCTGCACAGTCTTTCACTTTTGTAAACTTTTTCTGAGACCGGGTTGGATCTTGTTTAGTCTCCTCAAATTCATTCGAAGTCATTAGGAAGATGCTAAACACTTTTAAACTCATCTAAAAGAAACACAAAAACAAAAAAGAGACGCCCTCTATCTATACCGTGGTTTACTTCCCCCAGTAAACAGGTCCCGAATCTTCATCTTCATCCGTTATTATATTTTATGAGACAATAATTTGTAATTCTAGTCAAATGGCTAGTTCAAATGAATTCCCCCAAACAACCTTCATAATAACAAAACATTTTTTAACTAAAGTATAAACCATGAAGTTGCCAGATGTGCCAATTTTACAAAAAAAACCAAACTTAAACAAACAAAGAAGATGATGCAATTCAACCAACAAACCAACAAACCAAAAAAGCAAATAATTTAAGGGATATGCAAATCAGGAATACAGCGTTTGATCTGTGCTCTTCATTTGCATCCTGGCTTCTGATTGATTCTTCTGTTTTATGACAAAACAACACGTTTATTCAATACTAACCTCCAGTGAGGTTTTCAGCTCCACTAGTTTCTTAAAAGAACTCAAATGGATTCCCCCTAGTAGGACTTCATAAAAATTATTGTTTGGAATAACAGTACTACAAGAAATGCCAAAAAAACAAAACGTTAACAACAAAATATTTTGTTGTTAAAAAAATACAGAACAAAACAAACAAAAAAAAACCATTTAAGTGAATTTTACACTCATGAAACAAAAACGAGCAAAAAAACAAACAAGCAAATAAATAAATATTGGAATTTGCAGACACCCCCAACCTTCTACATTTATTTACAGTCCAGATTTACATACTGGATCCTGATTGGTTGTTATATTTTATGACACAATAACACTCTCCAGGTCAATACTAACATCCAGTGAGATTACTATAGGAATTATAGGAAATAAATGACTTTTTAGGAATTATAAATTACATATGTGTAGAAATATAGAATACTGGAAACTATATAATTAAAACATAGTCTCTCTCTCTCTCTCTCTCTCTCTCTCTCTCTCTCTCTCTCTCTCTCTCTCTTTCTCTCTCTCTCGCTCCCAACTCTAAGCAGGCCGACAAGGTTAATGCACTCAAGTCAGGATAAGCAACCAGCTGTTGACCTCCTAATACCTAAAACAACCTCCTAATACTGAAAACCACAGAGAGAGAGAGAGAGAGAGACAGACATGGAAAATGCAGGCATCTGTTGCAGTGTTTGAGTTATTGTGTGTGTGTGTGTGTGTGTGTGTCTTAACTCGGCTCCTAAGCAACAGTGTGCCATTTTCTCAAAGTCTCAGTCTCTCATCTGCTCACAGACTTACAGAGGATAAGAGCTGATAATGGCTTGCAGTGTGTGTGTACGTGTGTGTGTGTGTGTGTGTAAATGGCAGTAATGGGACAAGGATGAAGAGCTCCTATGAGTTCTGAGTGCTTTCATAAACAATAGCGAGGCATTAGAATGATAATCTCCGCATGCCTTCCATCTGAAACGAAGATCCCATGCTGCGTGTGATAGGCCGGACTCGACTCACGCCTTCTCATGCTGCGTGTGTTGCGTGCGTTTACATGGACGTGTGTGAGTGTGTGGATTTAATTTGTTGACTGCATATAACACATTGTTTATGTATGGTATAAGGTGCGTGTGTATGAAACATCTATAGCCCCGCCTCTTATTCTAACATCGGTGTACATTTGTACAAATATATCATCATCCATTTTTTCTTTAAATGAAATTCTACGCTAGTCCATGAAGTTGTGACTCAAAATACGTGTTTGGTCTCCATGGCATCACTGTACTGTTAAGAAGGCGGCCATTTTGGATTGCTTGTTAGCTCGGGTTATCCAAGTAAACGTGAATTAAAAAAAAATAAAAGAAAGAAAGAATGAGTTTTTAATCATAACTTATCATATCCAGTCATGAGGTCATGCTAGGTGTCAAATATCAATCTACAGTTTCTTTACATCGCTTTAACCTTTGACCTTTAATAGTTTAAAGCTAAGACCATCAGTCATATTTGCTTTACAGGGATGTTTGGTGTCAGGGAGATGTTGTGTGTCCAGGCGCATGGATTAGCATAAACATAGCTGTCATAGCATTCTAGCTAATCATAGCAAGCCTCTTTTTACTCATCATTAAGGTGTCAAGCTAAGAAAATGAAACAGCCTTAAATAAAGCGCTGGTCCATCGGGTAGCACTGTGACAATGTCACACTTGCTATACATCACATTTGCCTGTCATAAGGTCAATTTTCCATCCAAATCTTTTACAGCGGTTTGCAAACACTGTTATGGAAATGTTCAGGACGTTTTGAAAAGATGATTTGAAAAGACACCTAGTTACACATACACACAGCTCATACATTATTGATGTTCAGTAGGGGATTAACTGATGTGCACACTAGCTTCTTTATTAGCATAATCATATTAGCATTATATTTAAAAATGCTTTACAAACGCATATATTGTAAAAGAATATAGGCTATTTTCCTACTGTGTATATTACTGTTTTATTTCTTTACACTATTTTACTGTTAAACACAATGCATTGTGGGAAATATGTAGCACAGAGAGTGTTTACAGTCAGGATTGAAAAAGGTATTTAATATAGTAGAGTCCATATATCCGTAATATATTCCATTTTTATAAATATAAGCAAAATGAGTATGTATGTATTTCATTTTGTAAATATATAACCCGAAAAAAACAACAACATTACACTAAAATTAAAACCTAGCCTAGCTATGAACGAAAAACTGTACTCTGAACGGCCCTGACCTTTGACCTCTAATGAGGAGCAGTCTTCAGATTCCTCAAATCAGCAACACACACTTGCTCATCCTTATCTAATTATTGAGCTTGTCATTGTGAGAAATTTCCAGGTTGGGAAGCATAAAAAAGGTGTGTGTGTGTTTTTTTTTTTAACACGCTAATAACAAAGCGTCGGAGTTGGCATAGCTCATTGCTAGGCCTCATGAAAGTTTTTTCTCCTTTTAGACTTTGTCTTTTAAATCACGCACTCTCTCTCTATTTCACACACGCACACACATACGCGCGCGCGCGCGCGTTTGTGAAGTGTGTCAGTGGCCGTGGCATGCTCCCATCACATGCCGCTGTCACGCTGCTCAGCCGTGACAAGACGAAACAGCTGAGAAAGACAAAGAAAGATGGAGGGAGAGGAACGAAAAAAAGAAGAAAGGGAAGACACAATGCGAAGGAATGTCAGAAAAAAAACCTTGATATTAAAAAAATTATAATAATAATGAAAACAGGACATGGATGTCGAGGTGGACTCGGTTCACCATTATGGAAAAAGTGAGTGTGAGTTATCCCATGCCTTATAGAGCATTGTTCAGAGAGAGCGCATGATCACATGGTGTGTGTGTGTGTGTGTGTGTGTGTGTGTGTAATATGACTCGCACTGTCAGAGACAATAGGAGGCAGAATTCTCTGGACTGTCTTCAAGACTCATGCGGGTATTTATACACCGAGAGACTTAAGCCCATGGAAAAAGTGCATCTGCTCCCGAGCTGAGTTTTTACACAGAGCACCTGGCAACCCTTTTAGGATCAGAGACCGAATGCCGCGTGTCACATGCAGTATAAATCAGCGTTTACTAGACAGGCCTTGACCTTGTGTGTGTCACGAAACAAGTCAAAGGATTTCTTTAACCAGCAAAGACAAATGCTTACTATCCATAACATAATACGATGAAGCGCTTACGTCTATTTAGACCGTTTTCCTAGAAAAACATTACGTATTAAGGCAAAGTTACTATCAGCTAACTAACTTTCTTACCTAGTTAGATTAGATGAATTATTAGCAGTAGTAATAAAGATGAAATATGTTTCTTATACATTTAAGCTTTTCGTGCGACGCACATCGTGACTTGAACGTTAACGTCACATCGGCGCAAAAAGAAAAACTTTCGATTCCGGGAGTAACAAAACTCTTGCTCGATGACAACTTCGAAAAACCGCCCGGAAAAAAAACAAAAAACAAGTGAGGGCGATTGAGGAAAACATAAACAAAACAAAACAAGTCTACAAGCCGTAAACGTTTAAGTTCGACTACAACATCATCTCTGTTAAATAACAGCACGTTTGTCTGTTTATGTGGCGCGTCCCTGGGCCGTCGCCATGGAAACGATAACGTGACGGCAGAAGCGCGTTAATATGAAGGTGCGATTCGGACTGCGTTCAGATCAACTGTTATGGTGAATTTGTATGAGTGGAAAAAAATAAGAAGGTGTGAGTGAGTGTGGGTGTGTGTACATGTGTGTATCCATGTACACATGTAGCAGGAGTAAGGATGTGTTGCCGGGATCTGTGCTGCTTGTGTCAGCAGTTATTGCTGAGGTTGTTTCCTTACAGGTGACTGTGTGAATGCTCGCTGACAGATATACACATCCTGCCTTTTTTCCCTCCACTGCAGGACAGAAGAAAAGGAGAATAGAGGAAAGAAAACACCGAGCCAGACGACTCCATCTGCTCTCCAGCATGCTAGACGAACCTGGCCTTCCTTTTGACCCGACCCTGCCGCGCCTTTCAAAGGTGTGTGTGTGTGTGTGTTGGTGGGCATTTTCCTGTGTGCGTGAGCCGCTGTAACTGCCCCGCCGAGTGTGTGTCTTTGTGACCGCAGAAGTGTTGAAGGCAACATGCCATGATTTATTGCGATTCCAGGTTCAGTGCCACCTCGGCGAGTAGGAGGAGGTCATCGTGTTCTTCGCTGTTTTTCCAGCTTTGTTCTGCGGAGGAGCCGGTCGGCGTCGGCTCAAAAAAAAAAGAAAACAAAATGTGGCTAAACACTTTTCACCTTAACAAGGTGTTAAAGGAAATCTGATGAAAACTGAAAGCACACACACTCACACTCATGCTCATGCTCAGTGAATCCAACACAAATATGAATTTGGCAGAAAAGATGAGATGGAAAGGCGATTTGTGAGATTCAAACACAAACATGGATTCACACAAAACATTATTATTCTAATAATATATTACAAAAATGATATTTAAGGAAGAAAACACACTAGGATGTGCTGTAATAGAGCAATAATCAGTCGAGGTTGCTGCGTTGAAGCAAAGTCACAGCAGGAAGTTGATTACTTTGCAATAACAGGACGTCCTGAAGTGTTTTATTGCTCTTATACGACATCATACTATAATTTTTTAAAATTCATTTGAATGAACGTGTATGGTGAGTAGGATTTTTTTTTTACATTGTGCATTTTTTGTCTGCAAACATCTCAATTGTTGCTACTTTGTGTTATTTTGATTCTTTTGTGTTTATAAGAATTTAGATTCATCCCAAATTCGGAGACCGAATGAACCACTGATTTGATTAATTTGAACAACAGAGAAGATTATCTGACTCATACATTAATTCCCCAACAAGAGAAGATCAAGTCTGTGTCATAAAGGAAAGCTTCATTGATCGAACAACTGATTTGCGGAATGAGAAATGACTGAATCGCTCATGTGACAGAAATGATTCAGTGAATCAGTGGCTTTGGATCAGGTTTGGCACACAGAGAGTTGAAAATACAACTCTGATAATTCTCTGATAATTAAAAAAATCCATAATGTGATGTGTAGCTTTGTCTTCCATGTTTGGAATTGTGAAGCCCATCAGCAGTGACTGAACAGAGGAAATGACTCAGTGCATGGAAGTGAGTGATACTGATTCGTTCACATTGATGACTCATTCCAAAAGAATCGTTTGCAGAATAAACTTGACACACTGAGGGTTTTGGTGAATCTGTGCCAAAAAGAAGCTCAAAAAGCACAACAAAAAAGTTTCTACAAAAGAGATTTGGGCAAACGAGAGAAAAAGATGAACGGAAAAAAGAATGATAGAGGCAAATTGAGAGAGAGAGAGAGAGAGAGAGAGAGAGAGAGAGAGCACGAGAGGTTAAATGATGGTGTGAGGAAAAGGTGGAGTGTACAGTATGTTCCTTACTATCACACATCCATTTAAAGACACACACACACACACACACACACACACACACACACACACTGTCTGTGAGCGTAATCCCAGTCGGAGCCGGACTTTTGATAGACGGCACAAGCGTCCACTCATGGAGGTGATGAGAGACTGATGGGAACAGGAAGTGACTCTCCAGCAGCTGAGGGGACTTATCAGAGCAATCCCAACTGAGACACTCCCCCCCCACACACACACTATAAAGTAAGAATAAAGAAATTGCTAAATGAGCGTTATTGCAGTTTGTGTGTGTATGTATGTGTGGGTGGGTGGGTGTGTGGGTGGGTGTATTTTAGAGCGCAAGGTCCACACACCGTATTTCACCTTGGCTTTGCCTTTGACCCTGGACTTCTGTTTGCCAGACGCCCAGTGTGTGTGTGTGTGTGTGTGTGTGTGTGTGTGTGTGTGTCACTCTGTTTTTGCTTGATATACACTGAAGCACATTGAAATGTCTACAGATATGTCTATGAGTGTTTGTACGTTTGTGTGTGTGTGTGTGTGTGTGTGTGTGTGTGTGTGTGTGTGTGTGTGTGTGTGTGTGTGTGTGAGAGAGAGAG
>JAQQZR010000012.1:25761081-25774721 GCA_030068235.1 Notoglanidium macrostoma | reverse complement strand
TGGGTTGAATATGCTGAGTATATAATATAATATAATATAATATAATATAATATAATATAATATAATATAATATAATACAATATAATATAATGTAATATAATATAATATAATATATCGTTTGATTCTCTGAGATTTCCAAGATCCAATAAATAAATAATACGCAATAATAAATGAGCACTATCTAATCATTAGCACATAAAAAATCCATAAGCAAAATCCTGATAAGTTTTTCTGGTTTGTAGTCATGCTTTCAACCACCAAACCAGCCAACAAACAAACAAAAAAACAAAATTCATACCGCAAATTGCGCATGGATCATAAATGATTATGCAGTCGGGTAACACTTTCTGGACACTTTCAAATGCGATGGTCAGACGCACACACACACACACACACACACACAGAGAGAGAGAGAGAGAGAGAGAGAGAGAGAGAGAGAGGTGAAAGATTAGGAGGTGGAAATTTGAGACGGCGCTATAACAGGAAAACGCAAAGAAGTCTTCCATCGGCACGCATTCACTTTCGAGCTGTGTTTTTATCCAAAAACAAACAAACAAACAAACAAACCCCCAAGAAACACTAAAAACACACATGTTGTATTCAATAACAAAACAAGCTACACCAAAACAATTTGAGCTTCTTGATCAAAAAGCAGATTTGGACATGGACTTCATGATTGAAGTGATGTGCGGATGAAGAAAAGTTCTCAAAACACGTCAGAGATTATTTGCACATTATTTGCACACATCCCAAATAAAGAAAAGGAAAAGAAAAAGAAAAAGCCTTAAAGAGGTTGTCACTCTAAAAACAAAAGTTTTCTAGGAAGATTGTTTTCTCTTTGGAGATTTAGAGACACACTAAGAGAAGGTTTAGGAGCCAGGAACCGTGCTGAGAACATATTCAGGGTCCTAACCTGTGATAAGGTGATAATCTCAAGGGGACTGTGCTTGTGGACCTTAAAAAATAATCTGTTTTTATCACTATAGGCTATTTATTAAATGTACACCACATCAGCATTTTCATTATATGTATCCAAAAAGTGAGCTTCCCCCCCTGAGAGTGTGAATCCTAATGTTGAATTAAAAAGAAAAACAAAAAAAGTTCCAGCCATTTTTGTGGCTGTTTAAGAATTTTCCATTAATGATGCAAATTATTATTGTTATTATTATTTAGCAGCAAGTGCACTTAATAATCAAATATGAATGATGAATCAAGACAAGTGGTAATAATTAATCAAATATTCGTCAACAACAAAAAAAAAAAATCCTTACAAGTCCTGTCCCCTTTTTTTCCCTCGATGATTTGTCAGGTAGGGGTGTTTTCTTTCCTTTCCTTTTTTCCCCCCCTCTCCAAGTCCTCAGAGCGCACCGAGTTCCTCGCGAGCCACCGTCCGCAGTTCTTATTGGTAGGCGCGCGGTTACATCACAATGGCCGATTGTGACGCGGAGTTCTTTCCTGTTTCCTTCGGCCGCGTCTTTAAGTGGGTGCCTGCAGTCGGAGGAGCGCGTGCAGAGAGCGCGTCTTCTTCTTCTTGTTCTTTTGCTTCCTCTTCTTCTGCTTCTACACTCTCCGCCACGGCACAGCCGGCGCGCGCTCCCGGACACCCCGAGACACGCACTGAGACAGAGCCTGAGCCAGAGACACGCACAGACCGCACAGCTCCGTATTCCATAGAGGAGAAGAAATCTCTCTTTTTCTGTATGAGTGTGTGTCGCGTTCACTCTTTTTTCACATCTCTCTCTCTTTCTCTCTCTCTCTCGCTCTGTCTCACACACACTCACGCACACACACATACACATACACGCACACACATTTCCCACGCGCGTCGCTCGCTCCCGTTACTCTGGCAGAATAGCCTATTTTGTCGTGATCCTCTTTCTCTAAATTAAAAAAAAAGAAGAGGACATTTCCATTTCACGCGCGATTTGCAAAGGTAAGTGTTGAACTGCTTTTTTGTTGTTGTGTGTTTGTTGGTCCTTATAATAAATTAGAAGCAATACAATTTCCTGGAGGAAAACAAAAAGTACGGAGTACACTTCTCCGAAATCTGAATGCAGGAAGAAGTTTTAGAGATAAAAAAAAAACAAAACCCAACCTGTCAGGTACTCAGACTGAAATCAGAATGCTTATTATTGTAATAATTATTATTGTAGTGTATTTATCATGACGTCGTTTTTCACCCAGAGTTGATAGCTGTCTAAACGCCGTAGTTTCCCCGTTACACTTCTCCGCTTCACGTCTCACGTCTCTCCGCTGCGCGTTTTCATCCGCGCGCCGCATTTTGTGGACCTTGTGCGCGTTTTTTTCTTTTCTTTTTTTTTTTTTGTTGCGCGTGCTCTCCCGGAGTTCTCACGGTGCTCTGATCGGTCGCTGTCCCCTGAGATCGCTCTGCTCTGTCTGCGCCCGTTCCAGCTCTCTCCAGCTCAATCCCCCTGTGGGTGTTTGTGTCTGGGTTAGGCTTAGGGTTAGGGCTAGGGTTAGAGTTGGTTAGTACCTTGTCACTACCTTTGAGACGCAATGTTTTACGCACTAAATTGAGTACCTAGTTCACACCGAGTTAAAACCAAGAACAGATTTCAAACACTGTTTGAAAGTTTTGGATTAGTCCTTTTTTTTGTATGTGTGGGTGCGCGTGTGTTTTTTTTTTTTTTTTAAATCATTCGCTCCTTGCAATCTAGCCAGTGTCAACGGCTGTTTTTTCCATCCCTTCTTTATGCAGTGTTTGTCAGTTTCAATAAAAGCGACCGAGAGGAAGTTGGAACTTCTCATCCACTGTCTTAGTTCCTCGTTCCTAATTCCGTGAAATTTTGCGCCGCGTGCGCATGCGCGGACAGGAAGACAGGTGCGCCGTGACGAAAGACAGGTGCTGGAAAGCCGCCTCGCGCCTGATAAAGGACAACATCGCGTATTGTTTATAAGCCCCGTCTTGTTTTCTTGTGCGTAAACGGACGACCTTCGCCTTCATCCATCCATCCATCCATCCATCTATTCATCCATCATCCATCTGTTATATCACAAGTGTTTGTCCTGGTTAAAAAACAGTGATGATAGATTACACGCGTTCCAATCGGAATTGTTCTTAGTTTCTAAATATTGTAGGGTTTGTTTCAGCCAAAAAGGCGCAGATTTGCGTAATTTCAATTTTTCAGGTATAAAAATAAAGGAATGAAATGTCTAAGGATATGCGCTGCTTCCCCCCCCCACTGTGTGCAGAGCTCCAGAGTCAAGTTCGGACTGGATTTGTTTGTCTTCCAAGCCGATTATTGACTTCTTACAAAAATGAAAATAAATGCTTAAATTAAAAAATTAATAAAAAAATTAATAAATAAATACAGAGAGAGGACATGATTATGTTTATTAGTTTACATAAACCATACATAATGTGCATCATGGTCTTTAACTTTTTTATTTTATTTGTTTATTACTTATTTAAAAACTTTTAATTAAAATACATTTTTTTTTACAATGAATTATTTCTTCCTATAAGTTGTTACTCCTTACACCCAGGCTATAATTTTCCTTTTTTTGCTGTTCCTACAAAAGCAAACAATCTTTGCTCTTGTTTAACTCTTCTTTTTTACGTCAAAAAATACACTTTAGTACATGATCTACTAAAGATCAATCTTTCTAGTTCATCCTGTTGAAAATAAAGAACTCCCTTTATTTCTATGCAAAACTGTCAAACCCATCCCAAAAACTGAACATGACATTTTTATTTTAAATAAAATTTAAAAATGTATTTAAAATGCATTTAAAGATCTCGTAATAGTACTGGGATTGATATAAAAAAAAAAATAAAAAGTCTTTTTTTTTTCAATTATATGCTAAATACATCAGTCAAATGTGAACTTAGTGTGTTTTGTTTAAATAAAAAGAACAGCACACAATGATAACAGTGATAACCAATGTCATCTTTTTTTCTTCTACAATATTAAGCAGGATTTTTTTCCCCTTCTAATTCCAGACAAATGAGGACAGTAGAAAGGCGATTAACATAATTTAATGCAGATTTTTCTTGTTGTTGTTGTTGTTGTTGTTTTCATATAAAGCGACAATTGTTGCTTTGTTTTTGTTACTAGGGCAGTATACACAATGTAGGACTTTGCTCATGTATGCAAAGCTGAGGTGTTAACCCCCCTCCATCCACACCCACCACCAAACACCCATTTTCACTCTGCTTATACTTCCTGCTCCAGTGTCCTGACCGAATTTAATCAAATTTCCTGTTTGCAAATGCGTATGTTCAGGATAATTTACGATAAACCAGCTTCGTCTTACGCTGACATATTTAAGAGGCATATACAACATTCACACTTTTAAAATTTCAACTGAAGCAGAAGTAAATATAAAAATATCATATTCAGTAAACAATTCTACAATATCATTATTGGAGTATAATATTGTGGATTCGTTATGATATTGTATTTTATAGTGCACAATAACCAATATATTTATAATTATTACAGTTTATGCAGGTTATATCTCTAATCCAGAATCCCTCATATAGAACGGGTTTAAACAGTTTCTAATTGGTAATTATACAATAAGTTATATCATTTAAAATGGCTGATGATTAATAATGTTTTGTGATTTTTGTTCTCCTTCCTATCGGCAGGTCCCTGGAATTTATCAAAAGTGTGTGAGCCCTGGCCTTTGAGAAATGGCTCAATAGTAGCACCAGGGATGCCGGACCATGACAGTGAGTCCCTCCTAAACCGACAGACCAAAAGAAGACGAGTGGACATCGGCGTGAAGAGAACCGTGGGCTCGACCTCCACGCTGACATCAGCAGCTTCTACTGACTTCATTGCCAGCCGCACATCAAAATCCGCAATTATCTTTGGGGCCATGAATGCCCATCATAGCGGAGAGCAGGACCTTCTGGAGTGTCAAGGGGTGCAGTTTGGAAACGGGGACTCGAACGAGACCAAGTCAAATGTGCTCCGGAAGCTTCTCAAGAGGGCCAACTCTTATGAGGACACAATGATGCCTTTTCCCGGCGCTACCATCATCTCACAGCTGTTAAAGAGCAACATGGCAAAAAATGGAGGAGGGGGAGGAGTAGAACCGGGGTTCCCTAGTAGTGCTCTCTCCAGCACTGGATCCGAGGTGCCCCAAGAGGACGCATGTAGTAACTCATCCCAGGATAGCCCTCAGGAGTGTCTCTCACCGTTCAGCCGCCCAACTCTGGGTCACTTTGACGTTGAACGACTTAATGATGAACACCTCCGAGCTAAGCGAGCTCGTGTGGAGAACATCATTCGTGGAATGAGCCACTCACCCAATGTAATGATGCCATCAAACTCCAGCTCAAGGGAACGAGAGCGGGATGGTGAAGGAGAACCTGAAGGTCCCCAGCACCCACACAGCCCACGAGAGGGCTATCGCGAGAACAAACGCAAGCAGAAGCTTCCTCAACAGCAGCACAGCTTCCAGCAGCTGGTGTCAGTGCGCAAGGAGCAAAAGGTGGAGGAACGCAGGCAGCTCAAGCTGCAGCTTGAGGACATGCAGAAACAGCTGCGCCAGCTGCAGGAGAAGTTCTTTCAGATTTATGACAGCACTGACTCTGAAGGGAATGATCCAGACCATGACGGAGGGAACCTCTCTGAAGACAGTGCACGCTCTGATGCTGGGCTCATGGACGGAGACGTCGATGAGCGCCCCAGGCGCGATTCCACTGCTGATCGTTCTGATAACGAGATGTCAGACTTGGATCCGGGACACTTTTTGGACAGAGCAAGGGCACTGCTAAGAGAACAGGCCCTTCTCGATGGAGAGAAGCCCAAAAGGGAGGGCTCGCTGAGAGGCAAAGGTCCAACCTCTATGCATGCAGAAGGCAAGCAACTGGCAGAGACCCTGAAGCAGGAATTGAACTCTGCCATGTCTCAGGTGGTAGACACCGTAGTGAAGGTCTTTGCGAAACCTCCGCGGCCTCTCCCACAGGTGTTCCCGCCGCTCCCTCCACCTCAGGATCGTTTTACTGTTAACGGGGACAACCCCAACTTCCACACAACCAATCAGCGCCTGCAGTGCTTCGGAGATGTCATAATCCCCAGCCCACATGAATCATTTGGTGGAGTCCCACTCCCCAGTGCCAACGATCAGACAGAGGCACTGCCTTTAGTGGTGCGAAAATCTGCAGCTGAGCATCACCACCAATCTTCAGCAGTGGGTGCTCACGGAGGCCACCACCATCCCTCCCTCCATCCTTCTTCCCTGTCAGCCAACATGGGCTTCAGCCCACCATCTTTCCGCCACCCATTCCCCCTCCCTCTAATGGGGTACCCTTTTCAGGGCCCACTCGGTGCCCCGTCGATAGGGTACCCAGGCAAAGACAGAGGCTCACCTGATTCCATGGATCTCTCGCGGGAGACCACTAGCTTACGGACCAAGATGGCATCCAACCACCATATGGGGCACACCCGGTCCTGCTCGCCAACCCACCCAGGGAGCACGGCTGAGAGTCTATCTCTGTCGCTCATTAAGTCAGAGTGTGGAGACCTCCAGGACATGTCTGACATCTCGCCATACCCAGGGAGTGCAATATCCTTTTCCTAGTATTAAATAAACATTTTGTTTAAACTCTACCTTTAATGCTGATAATTAAACTGGGTTTTCCCCCAAAATTTATGTCTTGCACTAGTTTGGAATGGCCTCCTTTCCTATAATGTCAGAGTTGAAAGCTCCTATTAGATAGTAGATGGAGCATTTAAAGTGCTACTCACTTTACCGTCCTCTGTTTAACTGTATACTTTTGGGTACTCAGTTCAGACCTCCATTATTGATTCCCTAAGTGGAGTCCTATAGGCTTTTTGTAAAGTCACACTAGCTTTTCTATTTCCAACTCCTTTTTCCACCAACTCCCATGCCTTGAGACATACATTTAAATGAGATGAATTCCCTCACATTTTCATAGTTCAGATGGTCTCATGATAAGGAGATATAGGCCAGCGTTTCAGGTAAGCTCCTGTACGTAGAAACGGTCCTTGCTAAAGTGCTTTGTGTTTCAGTCTACCAATTCAAATCAATATACATTCTAGCACCTGCACACTTAATAAGGCTGGTGCTTAAACAGACGATCACTTACATCCAAATTTACTTTAAGAGATTCAAAATATTTTTAGCTCCTCGGGGTATAATTTGGCATCAACCATGACAGATGTTTTTATTGTCAGACTTTGAGGTCATTCGAGGACTCAAAGTCTAACCTGCTGTCTGATTTTATGACTGACAGGTTCCACCTCTCTCAACCCTCATCATATCCTATTATAAAAAAAAAGGAACAATTATCCCTCCTTTTCATTTTCCCCCCTTTGGATTCATAAAGATCGGTCAACAACCTGAGGGCCCTCAGCTGTTGCTTGGCAGCCAAACAATCTCTCTCTTTTTTTTTCTTCTGTCTTTTTTCCCCCTTCCTTTCTTTTCTTTGAAGCAGGCATTAACAGGTGTTTGCGGCTGTATGTTTGTCTTTCATTACACTGCCTCGTCTTGTCTGCCGAGCCAAGGGCCCTGCGCTCACCACAGCCGCCCCATCAAGAAAGCAGTGCGAGAGGAATAAAGGAAAAGAGAGATGGAAAGCAATTAAAGCAATGACCGTATGCAGCAGTTACTGTGTGTTTTATGTAGCAATTTTACAAAATCACTCGAAATGGTTAGGCTGTAAAGAGAAAGTGAAAAAAAAACAGCGGAGTGAAATGCAATTTTATATTTCTACTGATAATTGCTAGTAACGTGCTTACCCTAGTCCTAGTTACAAAACAAAAATCACTAGCGAGTCACATTAAAAAAAAAAACTTTGAACATAGCCCTAAGTTGTTACAATAATTGGTCTAATCGAAGCTTGCTGACTTCTTACTTTGAGCTGGAAGCAAAAACTAACAAATGATTCAAAAGGCTGTCTTATCAAGCTGTCTGTTACTCAGAGGAAGCACAGGTAGGATGTGGAGCTTCCTTTACAGATAGGAGGTAGGCACACTGATTAGCCTGAATATAGGAGCTAAGTATGCTTGAGGAAAGTACTAGAAATGGAAACGTTATTTGGGTGTGAAATGTGCTTAAGGCATCGTAGATTCAAAATTAACTAAAGGAATGAAAGAGAGAGAGAGAGAGAGAGAGAGAAGTGGGGGTTGGATCTGGGATTGTTTGGTTAGCTTGGGAATGGGGTTATAGCTGTATTGGGAATGGGGTTAAACTGTGAACGCATTGGCGGAAATGGGGTTAGCTTGGACTTAGGGACGGGGTGATAGTTTGGAAGCATTTCAGATGGTACTCTGGTTCTGGATGGGAGACAGATATGTGATATTATGTTTGAGACTAGCATTAGCTTTGTCAAATTGTGAGCAGTGGCAGGTGAAAGTTTCCCCCAGCGTGACCAGGAGGCTACTGGCGGCCAGTCTGTTTGACAGACACACAAAAGGGCCAGAGCTGGTTTCAGAAGAGGCAGGGCCGGGGAGGAGGGTGCGGAGGACTCTTTGTCTGGCAAAATCGCATAATCAGCCATTTTGTTGTGTGGCGGAGGTTAGGGCAGGAGAACGTCCTCTGCAGGAATGTCACACTCGGTGCCCGCTTCGCACTTACAATGCGTTCTTAGCTTAAATAGATTATTGATGAATGCAGAACGCATGGTGGAAAAACTGCAGATCGGACTGAAACACCCAGACGACTGGCCAAGCAGTTTTTCAGCTTTTCCTCCCACGCAAAGAGAAAACACTGATAAACGATGCATGTGTGTCATATCTCATCTCATCTTATCTCATTAAAAAAAGTTCTGAGGTTATTACATTTAAAGGTAACCATAAATTACGCTCAAGTGGTCAGTTGGTGCCACATTTTTTTCTTATTATTTTTCTTATTATATTTCTGACATCTTGACAATCATATCACTGTAAACTTTAAAAGAGATTATCCTTCCATAAATTCAGGTCCTATTGCTAAGTAATTAGGGGAAGAAGAAAAAAAACCAAAAACGCCAGTGTTTAATTTCATTGTTGCGTGTTACGCTGCAAACGTGTAACTTTTATTTGTGTTCCCAGTGATAAACTTGTCATCAGCTTTCATGTTGAAATGTAGTTTTTTGTGGTTTGTCATGATCCATTCATTCACGGCGCTGAATGAAGTAATGCTGCAAAAGAAAAGAGCAGCTTGTCCCTCTTTCATTCTCTCTGGCCTTTGTGCTCATAAAGCAAGACCAGATGGTGAGAGAAAAAGGGAGAGAGCGCGAGAGAGAGAGAGTGTATGAGAGAGAGAGGGTGGGTAAGACAAAGATGCGCTTTTCCAACTACCCCCCCACCCCTTCCCACCCCACCCCACCCCACCTCTTTCTCTTTTTCTCTCATTTCTTTTTTTTCTCTCCCTCAATTATGTGAAGTACTCCACTCGTGGTTGGTCTGAATCCGCATTATCTTTGAATGTGTGCACACTTTATAAGACTTGTTTATGTTTTTCTGATTAGTCGTATTTACATGACAAACGTGTCATTTTACAGTCATATTGAGGCTTCAAAGGGACGTCTTTAGACGCTCTTCGCTAGCCCTTGAACGTCATGGCCAAATTGCTGCCTACAGAAATGAAATGGGGTGGCAAATTTGCTGTCATGATGCCATAGAAGCTTAGGCTGCACTCTTAGAGTGTGTGTGTGTGTGTGTGTGTGTGCACATTTGAAAATGAAAATTCTGCTTAACTTCAATAAAATTTTATAAAGTGACGACACACGAAAACCAAAGCTAGAGCATAAAAAAGAGTCAGTTCTGAGTTTTTCAGGCTTTTTGTCAGCCCCTGAGGCCTTCTCAAAAGTGCTTACCGCTGTATTTGTAGGTGACATGCAAACGATCTCTTACTCTTTTACATCTGAAGGAGGAGGTTGGCTGAGGCTTAGGGCTTAGGGAAAGACGTTGCTCGCTTTGCCTGCGTAATGGCTTTCTCATGTAAAACTGGCTTTTCTGCGGTGGTATATTGGCCGTGACGGCGCAGCACCTTGAGTAATGATGATGCCAATGGCAAGCAAATCCTGCCTGCTCTCTGCTAGGGGCTCGGCTGCTTTTCCTTAACCCGCTCATTTGCACATTCAGGAAGGGCTTTCCCCCAACCACCTGAAGAAGGCCAAACTCATGTTCTTCTACACCAGGTACCCCAGCTCCAACATGCTCAAGATGTTCTTCTCTGATGTTAAGGTGAGTACACCACCATTGACCTTTAATGTTTAAATTGTTACATTTATTTTTTTTTTTTTGGAAAGGAGCGGTGGAAGGGGGGGGGGCATGGTGTCGGCTTACCTCACTTCTCCAGGTGAGTTCACTTACAAACGCTGGGCAGCCCACTGGTGGCGTTAGGGAAATGTTAAATGCCACAGCTGTTGCTATTGGTCAAGGCCAGTGGAGATTAATTCTGAAGGAAAAAGCATACCGGCACGAGCCGGGGCAGCTGCAAGGCAGGTAGATGGGTGGGCGGTTGGGTATTTAGACAGTAAGATGGATAGGAATGGAGGCGGATATGCACATGGATTATAAAGCTCCCTACTCACTATAAAGTACATCACGTTGAAATCAATTCCAATATCCCAATGATCCACCGTGCAGGCTTAAAACATCAGAACTGATTAAACCATCGCAGGACACAGAGTGTGCGTTATGTGTACACTAAACCCCGTAACATTCAGGCCATCTTATTCAAATGAACCAACAAACTTCCTCTTTTACAGTTTGCCCAAGGGTAACTACTACAGAGGCAACAAACAACACCTAATCCCATGGCCTAGCCTGCTATTATATTGCTGAGGCCAAGATTTGCTCTTGTAAATATATTTTTTAAACATTTTCCAACAGCAAAGCTAAGAAAATAAGTTTCAGGGTTTTTTATTTTTTTAAGTATACATTTAGCAAATACAGAGTTAATTAGCATGCATGCTAACGGCATGAGGACTTTCTAACAATAATAATGAATTATTTACTTTGTCTATAATTGGCGTAACAGCATTCAACGTGAGCTCTTCAGTCCATTTCAGAAAATCTACAGGAAAGAATGAGAACATATTTTTCTTCTTCTGGTGATCCTTAAAAAAACTGAACATGTGACTTGCGGCATGGTCCAGATATTTCATAGAGGTGAATGTGAGGACTGAATGAACTGAAATGTGCATAAGCTATAATGGATAACTCATGGAAAAGGATGTTTCAAGCATGAGGTGTTAATGGATTCACATATCAATGCAAAAATAATGCTTTTTTTTTTTTTTTGTACATTTTTTAAAGTGGGCTGGGATGGACATAAATGCTGTTTTATTACTGTTTGAAGTTGTTTATGTGAAACATGAACATATATTGGTGTGAAGGAGATTTTACCTGTGTTTAAAATGTCTTTACTTAAATACTTAAACATAATGTGAATTGGACTCTAACAAACCCCCTGATCATGGATTCGCCCAGGTTAGTTAAAGTTTGTCCCTGAGTCACGATTCTGAAACAAGCGTTCTCTTATTCCTCCTTCACCTCGGTGCCGCTGGCCATTCCGCGTAAACAAACCATTTCCCTATTTCCCACAAATGCTCAGCATGCAGACGTCCAGTGACCTCAGCTTTATCAATGCTCACATCTTAAAGGGAAAGTTTTCTTTCTGGTACATATATACAAATGAACAAACATTTCCCTAAATCGATTCTTTTTTTTCCTTACGGACAGTGATTACCTGATGCTGCATGCATTTTGCATAACGCTCATGAATAGTTTCATTCCCATTCTCGCCAGCGGATTTTAAGTGCTGTAAAATCCTCAGCTCCGGCAGTGCGGTCCTATACAACACAAACGAATAATTTCTTCAAATTAAATCATCAAATTATGACATAAGGTAGGATAATGGCCCTCTGAGTGCATCCGAACCCCACAGACCAGTTTTCCATAATCCTCGCTAGCATTAAGGTTGTGCTTAATTGAACTAGATTAACATAACACCGAAACAAGGTCAAATTGTTGGCAGCATTCTCTCTGTGTGGCTTTGTTCACGACTGCATTGTGGAACAATAGATGGCATGGATTTTATCTTTTTTTTCCCCTCAACCCCCCCTCCCCAATTTCATTCTCATGGGGATCCGCCACTGTCCTTATAATAGTTATTCATTAGTCATTCATTATATTTCCATATCTCATGAATATCAATGCAGGGCATGTTGCATGTTAAAGACTACCCACTGTCTTAATAGGCTCTGATTATCTGGAGGATAAGAACGGTGGGAACGGGATGCTCACGTAGCTTTCGTTTTGTTTATCACCGGAGTGAAGTTGCTCTGAGGTCAGTAATAAGACCACCCCGGCTTGAACGGACACTTGTGGAGAGCCTGCTAATTGGAGTGGTTAGAGACCTGTTGACTTTTGACCTGTGTGGATAGGGTTAGATGGAATTAGTCACACGTCAGAAAGTACATGAGCGTCGACATTGAATAGACTTGACTTCTGTACACTAACGAGCCACGTTAGCCAATATTCAAGTTATTTATCACGAGCAACTTCATTAAATAGTCACAGACTAAAATAGTGAGGGGGGAATTCATTCCTAAAAGATTTGGTTACAAGGTTTGGCAAAAGAAACAAAACATATCTTCCATGCTAATGGCATGACGATGACTTAATTTCTATTTTTTATTTAATAATTTGCATTCTGTCGATAATTTTTGGAAGTACAATTCGTTTACTTGTCAGTAATTGGATTTTTTTTCCGTAAGAAATAAAACAGTTCAAACACAATACGAAGCAAGTCATGAATTAAAAATAATAATAATAATATTTATTTTTGGACAAAATATAGTCAAAACTGGGTGATGAAATACCTGCTGAAAAATATGCCAAGCTAGTCAAAATGATAGAGAAACTCTTTTATTATTGCTACTAATGCTACATCACAGACAAGTCAAATTGAAGAAAATAAGACAACAACTATTCAACTAGAAAATGCTTATTGATCAGTTTAGTCAAGTAAAAATGAAACTTAACTTAAAGAAAAATAATTTAACCAGCTCAGCAGCTGTGTTTTGGCAGTTGGTATCTTTTCAGATCAAGCTTTGCTAAGAGTATGCTAGAAACTAGCTAAGCTAGCTAGCCGATTTTAAACTCCGATTTTAGACCTACACCTTTTTGTAGGCACATTCTGGATCTTTTATGAATTAGGCATACAATGTGTAAGCTCTGTCTTACCAAGATAAAGGAATTTCAGGAAATGAAACAGAAAAAAAAGTGGAATCACAATGCAGCATTTACATCCGTGCTGTATGCGTATCCGAGAAGCCTCAAGGAAGTGATGAAGGTTCCAAATAATTCCGAAAGGAGAAATTGAGTTAGCGGGTCAAACTCAGGTTCCTCCATAAAAATGGAGTCTAGGTACAGCATGATTTATAAAAAAAAAAAGCAATGATTTATAGAATCAATAATTGTGTTGAATTGCAGGGTGCCATAACTTTCACACCTCTAATACAGTATAAATACTTTTACACAGTGGCCCTGTGACAGTTCCCAAATGCAGGCTTCTTTTGTTTTTCTGCTGATGTCAGAGTGGAGAGGGATGTTTTTTTTTTCCCTCTTTAGTTCTCCAGCAGGAAGTGTGTGTGTGTGTGTGTGTGTGTGCGCATGTGTGTGTGTGTGTGTGTGTGTGTGTGTGTG
>JAQQZR010000012.1:25733917-25760837 GCA_030068235.1 Notoglanidium macrostoma | reverse complement strand
AGAGAAAGAAGTGTTAGGTCGCTATAACTTGAGTGTGAACAGTAGGAGCATGTACACACACACACACACACTTGTTCTCCGTCTTTCTCTCTCACACTCTTTCGCTCTCCGGTGGTGTGACAGGAAAGGTCTTTGTTGTGAGTGATGAGGTCACTGTCAGTGATTTAGAGCTCATCATAAAGACACACACACACACACACACACACACACACACACACACACACACACACACACACATGCACACACCCGTCTGTCAAACCACATGCTCAGGTCGAAAGGGCTAGGCCAGATCGGACGGACCTCCTCATGATGGTCACTCGCTTGTCTGTTTTTGAGACACTTTTTTTTAAAAACAGCCGTGTTTTATCAGTCAGTGAAGCGGATAATAGGAATGAAAACATATTGAAACAATAATGAATTATTATAAAAAAAATAAATGACACAACAAGTGGAGAGTGAGACAGATTTCAGGTCACAAACAGCTAACCTGTTTAGCTATACTGAGAGACTAGCTAAACAGCTATATCTGATTGAGCTAGCTTGTAAATGCTAGCAACACGACTTTTTAATTTCAGAACTTCTGTGATTCGCTTCTGCTTCTCTCTCTCGCTCTCTCTGTCTCTCTCTCTCTCTCTCTCTGGTCTCCGTGTTTGTTTTAGAGCCTGATTCTTGTGTCAGTACTTTCTGAATGCTAGCAAACAGCGTCTGCGTTTCTTTTGTGTGCTAGATTGTGCGTGTGCTTCCCTTTTTTGTCTCTCTGTATCTCCTCTCCGTCCATCGTCCATCCCTCGGTCACTATAGCGTCCTCCGTCCTCTCTTTCTCCCCATCTCTGTTCCGTTCCTCTCTTTTCTCTGAACAATAGTACTGTCTAATCTCCATGTAAAAGCTGCTTCCCCTCCCCAGAGGGCTGCTTGCCCATCGTTTTGTCATCTTTTTTTTTTGAAAGACGGGAGATGAAGGAGAAAATGGGGGAGGATGAGGAGGGGAGAGGAGGCCTTTTTTTTAGGGGGTGGGGGTAATTAAAGAGGTACGAGGGGCCCGTTTAGCTCTTATCAGCTGTTGTTTGTGAGAAGAGTTTTCTTTCTGCCTCTTTCGGTCTCTATCTATCTCTATCTCCTCCTCCAGCCCTCCACCCCTTCCTCGTCCTCTGTGGGTTCATTGCCCTGATGAACTGTAACCCACTGCTCTCTTAAACGGTTTAAGGTTGTATTGAATTTGGCAGAGATCATGCCCGAGGGGGGAATGGTAGATGAAGGCAGGCCGTTGATTGGTGAATGGGCTTAAGCTGATGTTTGAACTCCCTGTGGGTCCGATATGCTCTTTTTTATGTTGACTTTATCAGTTTTCTGCTCAATTATCCATCCGAGGCTCTTGCAGCTGAGGGCTACCCATAACTCACCCCCCCTCAAGCCCCTTACTCTCCCTCCACACCCCGTCCAGATTGCCTCCACGACTCGTGTAGAGTGAGAGAGAGAGAGAGAGAGAGAGGCTTTTCTTTTATTCATGTAAATGATGTTAATGATATTTCTCAGCGTTGACACACGATCTGTGATTATGAAGATTTGATTAACAATTAACCCTACACTATTTTCCCCAAAGGAATATGTGCTAACAAGGCTGGAATTTCTACAGTATAGTGTATATGCCCAAAACATGCTAGAACAATACTTTTCGGTTTACTTTTACACTTTCCAATCCGGTTTCTATTTATAGAAGGTTAAAAAAAAAAAGTGTAGTGTGGTGTATTACAAGAAAAAAATATGCTTCATGATTGTTTTCTGTTGCACAAAAAAAAAATGCAGATGCAGTGATAATGTATAATGTGTACAATAATACTATATATACACTACAGTATTTGACCACTTTATTAGGAACAACTGTACACCTACTCAGTCATGCAAATATTCAATAATCGTGTGGCAGATGGACAGAAACACCTTGTTGATGAGAAAGATAGAGTCCGAGGAAAATGAATAGACTGCTTTGAGCTGACAGGAAGACTGCAGTAACTCGTATAACCACTCATCGCAACCGTGGTGAACAAAAAAGCATCTCAGAGTGCACGATATGCCGAGAGCCGAAACTAGAAAAGTTGAAGTTCAGTGGATTTTTTTTCTATTTATCATCATATTGGCCATCCGGCTACTGTATCGTGTTGCAACATTTTAGTCCTACAAGCTTTCAGGTTTTTTTTATCCCGCTACAGTTGCATACAGACGACGGTAATAAAAAAACGAATTAATCCGGGAGCCTTAGCCGCTAATCGTCTTCATATCCTTCACTACATCGTTAAATCGCACTGAAATGGTATTTAATTTCAGGTTATATGTAGCACAGATGTCCATATCTAATGGACTCTTTCGCTCTGTCCCTGTCTCCCAGTTTAACCGGTGTATCACGTCTCAGCTGATCAAGTGGTTCAGTAATTTTCGGGAGTTCTACTACATCCAGATGGAGAAGTTCGCCAGGCAGGCCATAAACGACGGCATGACGGGGGCTGAAGAGATCACCGTCAGCCGAGACTCGGAGCTCTTCAGAGCTCTCAACATGCACTACAACAAGGCCAATGACTTTGAGGTACACACACACACACACAAACACACAATGAAAAGATGTGCACAAATGTGCTGGGCGTGTGCCTAGCTGGAATCATTTGGACACTGTAAGAATGAATGCCTGTGATTTTAATGTGCCATATTGATTAGAGAGAGAGAGAGAGAGAGAGAGAGAGAGAGAGTGTCCTGTGTGTCCGGAAGGTTAGTGCAGTCCCCTGGAAGGACCAGGTCTGCTGGCAAAGCACTTCGTCAGAAAACACCTCACACTGGAGTAGAGCAAGGTTATGAGTCCCGCTGCTTCAGAGAGAGAGAGAGGGGGGGATGGCAGGACAAAAAAGAGAGAGACATGGGGGAGAGAGAGAGAGGGAGGGCCTGATGGCAGGGAGTAACAGAAAAAGAGAAACAGAGAGAGATACTGGCGAGGAAAATGGGCAGTTGAAAGGAAGTAAAGTGAGAGTGAGAAAGAGAGAGACAGATAGGGTCACCGAGAGAGAGAGAAAGAGAAAGAGAGAGACAGACAGGGTGAGAAAGAGAGAACTGGAGGGAAAACGTGTAAGTGAGGAAAAGCAAGGTGAGGCCAGGATGCGAGAAATGATATCATGTGAAAACATTTTGTATATAGAAACATTGAATGCAAATATATAGCAACTATGAGATTATTTCTACATGTTCAAAACTCATGGATAATTTTCCTTATTTTGAACCTTTATTTCTGGAAAGAAACACATTTTCAACCCAAAGGACAAAAGTCAATTTCAGGGTTAAAATCATTTCAAAAACAGGCTTATTAACAGGCTAGTGGATCTTAGCTAATTTGCTACGTATGTTTCACAGTGTGTACGATAGACAGCAACAGCAAAGACATTATACACTATATGACGTTTCTAGATTATTTATACACTTGATTATGAAATTTTATTCAGACAAATTGTGAAAGAATGATTTGTTAATCATGTTTAGCCACAGTGAACAGTTTAAGCCAAAGTAAGCTAGCTTGTTGATTGCTAGCATTGCTAGCAGTCCATCCGAAATGCTATATTTTTCATATTTGTATGAGAGTAAACGAGGCTTTGTTCCAGATTTCAGCCCATAAAATGATTATTTTAGAAGGATAAGCAATAAATATTGAACCATATTAGCTGCAGTTAACCCTTTAACCCGAGAGCTAGTGCTAGCGAATGTTAAACTCGACTAAACACTTAGCAAGCTGCGGGCATAAATTACTGACAGTTAAATTGAAATGAGTGACAGCTTCAAAATTAAAACATTTTATGCAACAGCTGTATGTCTCTTGTCCGAAGAGCTTAGCTAGCTAGCTACAAACTTGCATATAGTCTACTTAGAGTGCTATTCCAGGCTGCAGCTAATGTTTTAATGAATCAGTGTGGCTAAAAGCTCCAGGTCACATTCGGGATTCTATCGAGACCCTGCATTTATACAGTTATGAATGTGATTTTATTTTGTGATATAACGTCTTGACCCTCAAAGCAGATATATTTTATACCCTAAGGCAGAATTTTGGTATAAAAGCTCAGTGTTTCTCAAACTCAGGACATCTTCACGCGTCACTATTACTCCAAAGTGTAAAGAAAAAACCCCCTTTGTACTCTGTTCTATATTTCTTGTGAGATCAAACCCACTTCCTGTTTCCACCTGAAATGCAGGAGCTGATCTGAGTACACAGTGTAGCAGCACACTTATCTCATCTCACGTAGGCTTTCTGACTGCTATCAGTGTTCATAAACGATATAATGATCTATAATGATCTTACCCCTTTCCACACACACACACACACACACACACACACACACACACACACACACACACACACACACAGTCATTTCATCTACTTTTCTTTCCTCTCCTGCTTGTTTTAAATTTTTTTTCTTCCTCTTGCCCTTTATCTCTCTCATCTCACCACCTTTCTTCTCCTACTGACCGTTTTCCTATTGAAAGAAAGGAGAGGTTGTTCCTTCTCCACACCTGACACCCACCCACACACACACACACACACACACACGCACACACACACACACACACACACACACACACACTGACACTCTTCTCAGGCTGCAGGAACTTAAGGTTTCATGCTCGAGATGATTTCCATATATAAATGAGAGATTTGCCTGTGGAGAGGAGATGGGTGAATAAGTCTACTGTTGTTTGTGAAGTTTTTGCCTGGTCTGCGTGTGTGTGCGCGCACACGCACGGGTGTTTGTGTGTGTGTTGGCGGGAGGTAGACGGGGATGTTTTGCATATTAAGGATTTTCTCAGCAGGTGTCTGATGGATCTAATAGCTGATCAAAACTTTGCACAAGGAAATTATGCCAAGCCATGCAAATCTTTACAAACTAACCCACCTGACCGTACTCTCTGTGTGTGCCTCTGCGTATGTGTGTGTGATATGATGTAGAGGCAGAAATTGTGCTGGTTGTGAACTTACATGTCCCCAAGATACCCAATCTCCCTACCTGGCTAGATCACCATTCGAAACACGAGCCTGTGCTGATTCAGCATCGCACACACACACACACACACACACACGGCAGATTTTTTTTTGTCCTGCTCCATGTACTCAGCTCCACCTTGCGATTCTCTTTAGCGTATATGAGTGTGTCCTGTTTCCTCCCCCCTCCCTCGTCTCTTTTCCCCCGTTTGACGGTAATCAGCTCTGTCACTGATTTCTTTCTTCACTCCCTTGAGAAGCCTTTTGTAATTATTGTTTGCTACTTCCCTCGTTCTCTCTCTCCCTCTTTTTGCGCCCATCATTTTCTTCTGCTCTTTTCGTTCCTTTCATCCCCTTCAAATGCTTTCCTTCCGTCCGTTCCTCTCTTGAGCCCATTAGGAAGTTTTAATGACATATTTTTCCCCTCACGGCACAGCGAGCACAATCGGCAATTAAAGCATCTTCATTAATTACTTTCCCCCTCTCTCTCTCTCTCTCTCTCTCTCTCTCTTGCTTGCTTGTTTTTTCTCTTGTTTTTTCCTCTTGCTCCGTCTCTGACTGTTCGCTCTGTGTTCCTCGGCTCTGTCTGTTAGTAAACAATAACGCAACGTTTTTTAAAAATGCTCCAAACAGATCTTTAATGTGTGTTTTTTGGTTTTTTTTTTTTGCATTTAATGTCTGTTTTAGCATGTTAGTGATATAATAGATTCAGATTGGACGTGGAGTAACCTTGAATACATCTTGTGCATTAAAGAACAACAGGTTGTACTTTTTATCCGTTTAGATTTACATTTCATTTCATTTAACATCTGTAAGTTTCTTGTTCATTGTTCATCATCTTGTTCAGCTATAAAGCGCTGACACTGGAGAATCCATCCACACCAACAGGCATTCTTCTTTGAGAAATAACAACAGGCTGAAAAGTTCTTATGATAGGAAGGATAAACTTGTGCATTAATATAAATATGTATGTCTTCCTATAAAATTACTTGGATTTTTAGTTAAAAAAAAGCTTTTTTGGAAGACGTGAGTCACGTGTGGAGCAAAAATAGCCTACTAAAAAAGAGCTTATGATGTAAAATGGTATATGTGTGTGTGTGATGCTGATCTAGTAACAGCCTATTCCCATCTCCGGTACATCATCACATTTATTAAGACTTACAAGACAAAAAAGCGGGAACCTGTTTCAGCGCTTTTTACATGGCGGAGCTGTACGTGTATGACCGCCGGTCTCCCTGCAGGCTGGAACGTCTTGCCTAACACACTCCAGGTCGTCTTGTCTGTGCCAGACAGAAGCACTTAGTGCCAGAGTGCAGTTCTCCCCCGTGGCCCGGGGCAGGTGGGGTTGGATTGGGTTTGAATGAGGTCGTCTGCTTCTTCTCATATTGCCCTCGACACGACGGACCAGATAAGCCATTTAGCAAAGACAAAAGGATCTGATTCAGATGTGTAGCCGCTGACTGTCACTTTTGCATGTTTTTGTGCACTTTAGCTGAAAAAACTGTGTCGAAACCCCGACTCGGGTTTCAGTGTCCCCAAAAGCGATTTTCAACTTGTTCTTTTAATTGCGCAAACACTTCTTTCGACCTGCCGGTGAAACCTGGCCCTTTAGCCCCGGATCTAGACGTGACCTTGTAAAAGAGTCAAAGTTTGACTAGCGTGCTCTGGAGTGGTTTCCATTTGCGGATGTGTGTGCGTGCACATGTGTGTAAATGTGTGTGATGAGTTCAGAAGCCATCCCAGACCCTTTCCCTCAGGCTGACATTGAAAGATCTGGTCTTTGCTTTAATCTGGATTGATCTAAAGTGGCCTCAATCGCTGGTAAAGACTGCTGTCCTGACACGGGTCTCAGACACACACACGCACATACACACACACACATATACACACACACTGCATCTTTTCTTTTCCCCCTCCTTCTTCCACCCTTTCTTGACTTCTTTTTTTCTTCAAGGCAAGATTCTGCTTTCTTTGTCCTTCCTTTTCTCTCAGTATCTCTCAGCCCCTTCCTCCATCCTTCCCTCCCTCCTCTTGTTCTCCCTTTCCACCTGCTCCTCTCTCCATCCTGATATTGAGATGCAAAGGAACAGCTTGTCACATTCAACATGCTCAAAAAAGACCTCCCCCCCCAGAACCTCGACGGTGCGTGTCCGTGCCAAGGAGATTGGCGCACACTTGGCAGGGCGAGAGTGCCAATGGCCTTGTCTCAAGTCCTCCCGTATCCCCGTTTTCCACCCAAATAGATCGCGCCAAGATGGTGGCCATCAGTGCTGGCTGGATGCGTCTCTCCCCCGTGGTGTGCCCCTCGGCTCTATCCTCGGCCCGCTGTTAATCTGCTCCATCCTCTCTAACCTTGTGAATATATGAAGTTATAAGTATAAAATGTTCTGTATTACAACGCAGTTGTTTAAATTTCTGTAACAGCAGCTCTGACAGGAACTTGTGCGACAAAAAAGGATGATAACTGGATGATATGGTGAACATTTTGGAGTCTCCAAGGAAGGGTTGGAACTTTTAGTATCATGCTTTGAACGATGACTGTTTTCGTGGACGTTCCACAATGTTATACGTAACTATAAATGGATAATAAGTGCATTGTGTCATTGTTTCATGAATGGAAACTGGCAGATTGCCATAGTATAAGCAGACTAAACCACCTCAGCACGTCTTGTTATAGAAAAATAATCAACTCTTTTATAGTGGTAACAGTGGCACCACTTCATCACATACTAACTCTGGAAAGATCTGGAACTTTGTATGTAGCAACAAAACTGTAAAGTGTCTCATTATTTTTTTTCTTTAGTCCTTCTCTGGTTGTCTTTACACACTATGCTCCAGATGTCTGAGCTCCCACCCTCGAAAACACACCCACATCCCCTCCTGACACACACCCCTTTCTCCTCACTCCGCACCATTATTATGCACTTGCGACAGTTTGACTCCAGGGACCTGATTCGTGACCCCGCTTTGCTCCGCGTGCCCTGAATCAAGCACAATCTGGGTGCCATGTGGAGAACGTTACAAAACAAGAGCACCCGTGTCCTCCCTGCTCCCGAATCCCGGGACTCATCTGTAATGCAGATTACATCGCAATCTGCTCACGACAGAGATGTGTACAGAGGTTATGTGTGTATAGTACATCAGTGAACTGACACCCGTGACACTCGGGTGAATGGGAACATCTTTGGCTAGATGTCGTCTCAGGTGTTCAGATGGTATCGAACGCGTATTTACATTTTATTTGGTTAGCTTGCATTGCAGTCGCATTAGCACGACTAAACTCTTAACAGTGTTTTGTGTTAGCTCTGGGTGTGGAAAATATGACCGAATATTATTTTCTTTAATTGTTAGATTAATTCTATTGTATGTGTTTATAAATGAAACTATTTTGAATTCAATATAATAATAATAACAATTCAATTTAAATAATTGATGATTTCTCATCAGTAAAGGTTGCATGCCAAGGTAAATCAGAGCATAGCAAGACAGAGATAGACATTTGATATTCCTTTATCTACTTTTTTGACCCTGTCCTTGGAGGACCAGTGGAATCATCACACACACACGCACACTCACACACACCTTGAGAAGTGGAGCGATGACGTGGCTTGGACGTCCTTTCACTAGCTCTTAAGAGCAAAAAAAACAAGCAAGTGGCAAGGCCATGCTAGAATGTCCAACTCAGCTGCAATGTTTGCCTATCAGGGCAAATCTCCCGCTGGACTCTTCAAGGCTGCATGGTTTGGGAGCCTTGGTTTCAGGGAAAATGTTTATCAGGAGAGAGACAGGAGTAGATAGACAAACTGGGACTGAGAGTGTTTGGATGTTGTGACACAAAGAGGCTTATCGAGGCTTGTCCTAAACGCCTATTGATTGGTTGCTGATAGGAACACGAGTGACCAAACACAGTTTGCTTTTAGGCATCGTTGAGAAAGAGAAAAGTGGGTGGAAGCGTTTTCAGTGTCCGACGACCAATCCAGATATATATATATATGTAAAAAAAAAAAAAAGGGAAAAAAACGGCTGTTTAGTCATTATAAGGATGAACACACACCCTCATCCAGGAGACCGTACCTGGGCAGTTCCCAGCTCATCTCGAATGGTCAGGTTGACATGAGAATTTTTTCCGTTTCGCGTTCCCAGGCCGCTGGTTAGGGATTAACCAGGAGCGCTCGGAGCATGTGGGGTCCGTGAATCCTTCAAGGCCATCGCTGCCTTTATCTCTCAGGGTCAGCTTTTGTTTGGCCAGCGCAGAACAAATAAAAACACGCTCCCAAATGAAATAAGACCGTGTCAAAGAACTAAACCCCCCTCCCCTTCCCTTCTCTCTCTCTCTCTCTCTCTCTCTCTCTCACTCTCTCTCTCACTCTACTGCAATAAATCTGAATGAAAGTTTCACTTAGCTACATATGATTTAACACGCACCATCAAGAGTCGCCCTTTTCACTTTTTTTTGAGTGAAAGCTGACTTGACAGCTTGTTGTGCATTATAATGGCAGATTTAAAGCCGCGCTCAGGCAGGACAATGTTCCATTGGCTAATCAAAGCCGAGGAAATCTGAAGCCGTCTGTCCCATCTGAGAAACATAACTCTCACATCTCATAAAGCTTTCTGTCAGCAGAGCAAGAGAGAGAGAGAGGGACAGAGGAAGACTGTTCCGTGCAAGATCTCCGAATTCAGTTCTGTCAGAAAAATCAATAAAACCTCCTTTAAAGTCAGAGTGTATTTCAGGAAAAAAAACACTTTACACCAAGGTTTTATCTTAATCAGCCTTCGAGGGTGTTTATAGCGGTGATTACTTCAGCGCAACACCTGCTTAAGGACGAAGATATTCTAAGATTTATCAGAATGTGTGTGTGTGTGTGTGTTTGTGTGTGTGTGTGTGTGTGTGTGTGTGTGTGTGTGTGTGTGTGTGTGTGTGTGTGTGTGTGAATATCACAGTCGTGCCCCATATGCTGTCATCATTACCATTTGACTCTTAAGAGCTGTTTATGTGCTACTTCAGAGGAGACTTGACAGGTGTTAATCTGAAGTGCAACTAACACCACTACACACACTAACACACACACACACACACACACCTGAAGAAACATAACTTTCTACACACTGTATGTCTTTAGAAACTTTAGATGTCCTTATATCAGAGCTTTATTCTCAAATCTGATTGGTCAGAAGGTGTTGATTCATTTTCTATAGCAGCAGTAGTTTATTAATTTGCTATCGTTTCAATAGCAACAACTCATTAACTTGAGTAACATACTCTAAGACTAATAATAAACATATTAAAGCATGCCATTGTTTAACAAATAATAACATTTTCTGTAAAGAAACATTAGGATTTGTGAAGGAGTCTCCAGTGTCAGCGCTTTGTAACGGTCACTAAATGTTTCTTAATAAGTTAAAGAGACGTAAAAGAAAGAGAAGCTGGTGACGGAACGAAGGTTCCTAGCTGCACAAGCGTAAGTAATAAAAGGAATTAACTTGCTTCATGAGCGTTCCACAACATTAAAGGTGCAGTCTGCAATTCTGGAGAAAGACTGTTGATATTTGAACTCAACAGCCAATTCAACAACACACATCTCCTTCAGAAGTTCCGCCCACCCCAAATTCATGCCAAATCCATTATTGCCAAGACAAAAATGACACTTATCCCTCCCCTTCCCCCGTCCTGTGAATGGCTGGAAAACACTTCCTGCTACTGATTGGCTGGAATAGTGTTGTGTGGCTCAGTCTGAGCCACTTTTTGTTTCCACATTTACAGAGCCAGGGCTGTGTATCAACACTGGATTTTTCCAGCATACACACCTAACGTACCATGAGGAGATATTTGCTGAATTTGACAAAAAGTGTATCGGATTAGAATGGATGACTGCACCTTTAAAGGATAAAAAGTACACTTTTTCGTTCATTAATAAATGAAAAGTTGTAATCGTTGCCAAATTTCTGCGACATAAAAGGAATAAAACATTTCATGGCACATTGTTTTTGGAAAACATTCAACTTCAGGCTGGTAACAGGGACTCAGTAACTCAGTCACTGATGATTTTCCTGTAATAGAATGCCCCCCAAGTACACTTGCTCAGAACTTTAGCTAATAATATTAGTAGCTAATAATCTGCGAAACATATTGTGAGTTTCACGCTAGCTAAACACTCATGAGCCATGTTAAAGTAAGCTTGAGTGAGTAGAAAGTTATTAAGTTCAGTCCAAAATATTCACCGAGCAATTTTCCGCTTTACTAAAATGTCGTTATTTTAGAAATGAAAAGGTGTAAAAATAAGCGTGCGCTCGTGCCAAGTACAAATGTTCTCTTTACCCTTTACACGCCTGGGGACAAAAGTCCCGCAGCGAATAAAGCAATCAGTAGCAAGACCAAACTGGAGAACACACACACCAACACACACACAAACACATCAGTGACAACTGCATGATATATAGATGTATACAGGTTCCCAAAAGAGGCTGGAAAAAGGGTGCTTAGGACAAGAACAAGCTACTCGCCTCTCCTTTTTTTTCCCCTCCTCTCTCAGTCTATCTTCATCTCTGTCTTTCTCACCTTTCATTCCATCACTCTATCCTTCCCCCTCAGGTTTCATCCCCAACTGGCTGCACCTTTCACACACACACATATGCTTTCCTTTCTACCTCTGCCTACTTCCACCCCCCTCTCTTTCTCTCTCTCTCCCTCCCTCTCCTTCTCTCTGTCAAGAGGATCTAAAATACCGGTACCCTTTTCTCCTTGACATTGGCGTCTCCCCGCAGTCAGCATTTCGCCGTCCTTTCGTAGCAAAAGCGTCAGGAGAAATTCCGTGCAGGAGTATTCTTAGCAATGCGCCACTCTGCTCAGCTCCAGCTCCTGCAGCCAAACTTACACCTGATCACTGCTTGTACTTTCTGTAGAAGTGTTTAGTGTGTAACTTATAGAAAGCACACACACACACACACCCACAGTTTTTACAGTTCACAGTGTACATAGCTATGCTAATCACAGTACAATTCTATGCACACACACACACACACATCCTGAGGTCCATTCCTCACTCAGGGTGAGTTGTGAGGCTGTGTTCTGCCAAGATAGTACTGCAAGATAGAAATGTGTGTGTGTGTGTGTGTGTGTGTGTGTGTGTGCGCAGCTATTAAGGATGAGACATGAAACTGTGTCAAGGTTCATGCCTGTGGCACAGAAAGCCTTGAACCACGATAAGTCATTGTGTTTTGAAAACATTATTATACTATTTTGACGAAGCACAACTAATGGAATTCCATAAAGGTGAAGGAGGACATTTTGACCATCGGAATTGGCTGTTCCATACCAGAAAACATTCAGGTGAATTACCAATCATTACACATATACGACTCAAGTGAATGCCACTAAAGCGACGTCTTGCACGTCCGTCTCAGGGATCTGAGGCTACAGTGGAATCGGACTCACCGAAATACAACATTTTTCCAATTTTCCAAGGCAACGTTTTCCCAATTTTTTCCAAACTGCCCAGTTCCTCTGATCCTGTGCACACTGTAGCCACTTATTCCTAAGCATGGCTACAGAAGTGTTCCTATTGAAGTTGACACGTAGCCATCGAATAACCACTGTTTCCAGCCACGGTGAGCAGAAACACATCTCAAATCATCGGATCTTCATGCCAGCAAAGGACAGGAATCTGAGGTTCACCGAGAATTGATATAATTCCATCGTGGTGGACATTTTACCGTCAAAGTTGGACATACAATACCTGAGCACATTTAAATGAATTACAAATCATTACACATTTTACGAGTGACGTCTTAGACGGCCACTTTAATAGGAACATCTGCACCCCTGATGAGGGCTCTGAGGCTGCAGTACTGTAGCACGCTCACCAAAACTCGACGACTGTGCCTACTGTAGCCTCCGATTCCTGTTCATGGCTGACATGAGTAGAACTTTGATGTGGTCTTTTGCTACCTTCTGCTTTACCTTCCTCAAGGTTCGCCATGAAGTTGAGATGCTTTCCTGCTCACCGCGGTGGTAACGAGCGCTTATTTAATTTACCGTAGCCTTCCTGTCCGCTTGAAAGAGTTTAGACGTTCTCCTCTGTCCTCTCTCAACAACAAGATTTCGTTTTTTCCGTGTAAACACTTCAGCAGTAATATCAGCCTGTCTGGCGCCACCAACAAAAGTTCATGTGATTAGTTCCCAGTTTATTGGAGTTTGTTTCTGTTACAAAGCTTGATGTCTGAACTACAGATTCAAATGATTGTTTTCGGTAAATTCTGCAAGAACCTTTTTTTCTTCGTTTCAACTCGACTCAACTAAATTTTTTTTCTACTCATGTGCTTTACAGCTAAGAACGGCTAAAGACAGAAAGCTTTAACATTCTGACATTGTGATTGAGCCAGTATGGTGGAACATCCCGGGGTTTTTTTTTTCCTCTACACCTGAGAAGTTTCTCAGTCACTTATTTTTCCTGTTTTTTTGGGGTTTTTTCCTCAATGTGGAATTCAGAAAGCAACATATTTGCATTCAAGCGTGTGAACGTAATGACATTGAAACAAAACACAATTTAAATTCTCTCTCATCCGAAGTTGTTCTCTGGAAAAACTTCCCCGGAAAGCTTAAAATTGTCCTTTAACATCACTGCAGATTTAGTGTCTCGCAGTAATCCAGACTTGTGTCTAACACTTTGAGTGTTATCTTACCAAAAACACACGTCAACTCACGTGGCACGTTCTTAAATGTTTTGATGTTTCAGCTGCACAATAGCTGGTGGAAAGATAACCCGGGTTTCATCTTACAGCTCATATCATTGAACAGATATTAATACAGGAAGGGATAAACTCACAGAAAAGATCCGTCACGTTTAATACCGGTCACGTTTGATGATTATGAAGCGCTGTTTGTTTTGGTTCAGAAAGGTTATGATCCACTGACACGTGGAGGTCACCGAGGCCACGTCTGAGACTGACGCATGAGACGTTTCTCTCTCATCCTCACACTGAGGTTACTCATAAACACCAGCCATGCAGAGGAATTCATGCTTCACTGACGAACGGTCATCAGAGTGGAAATTTCAATACGTATCTTTTGTAGAAGTGGGTGATTTAGGCAAAAATATTTGTCATATAAATGACATATATATATATATATAGGTAGCAAAACAAGGGAAAGAAAGCAAAGCATTTTAGAATCTACAGAAATTAATATTTTTAATAAATAAATATTATTTATAAAAAAAAACAATAAGAATATTTTACAGTTTTTAATATTCTGTACAACATTTTAACATTAACAGTAAAAAGAAAAAAAATGGGGCATGGAACATGTTCTAAACATCACACCAATTCAATTTTCTTATTTTATTTAATTCATAAATTTTATTCATTTAATGATTTTATTTTTGTCTGACAGTGAAATATGAACCTGAGTGAGTTTCAGTAAGATGCTCTGTCATTTTTTTTCTTACCCAACAGAACTGAACGGCTGTTCGAATAAATGTATTGATAATGAACTCTGGCTAGATTCTAAGCCACGCCCCCGCTTCCTCATCCACGTGTTTACGTTGTCTGAATTTCTTTCCGCTGTTGTAAATCATCCGGTTTATGAAAACAAAATAAGCATCCGGTTTGTCGCTTGTTATTAATCCTCTTAGCATCCCAGTTTTTTATTGTGCGGTCGTTTCCTGGTGATACGAGCATCCAAGAGATATTAAATCCTTCCTCGCTGTTTCCTCGCTTTATGCTTTATGGATTGACTCCTTTATAGTTCGATTCTTTTGTTCTCACTGTCTGTTTCAACTCGAATCGTTTTCTTATTGCGTTTTGCAGAAATCCTAAAGCGTGCATCCAGAGAGTGAACAAGAAAGTGAACAATGATCCAGTGTTGCGTGTACAGAATCTCTCCATCCTCATACGCCACATCAAAACATACTATCAGGTGAGTCGATCATGCTTTCTCTCAATTATTGTGTTTAAGAATATATGTATTGGTTTGGATACCACAACTTGTTTATTATTATTTCCGAGAACAAAATGTAGATTCCGGGTTTTTTTTAGATCTATAATAGAGAGTTCACACTGGCAGTGAATTTTATTTTCGATATTATTTTTGTATTTTTATTTACTTAAGTTGGCAGTCCATTCATGAATTTCAGCCAAGCTATGGTTTCACATCCTTCTGACCACATATCGAATGTTGGCTACAAAAGAAACCTCTACCATGGAGATGATTTTGTCACATCTAGCTACCATCGGTTGTTTTGTGTGTATTTTTTAAAATATTTTATTTTCCCGAGAGCCCGAGATAACATTCGTACCCATACTAAATAACATTTTTGTTTTAATTGAGACCGTCAGGCCACAATAATTTCTGGGAATAAATCTGCAGTCACTGAGCACACGTTCCACTGCCGAATGGAAAATTGAAAGCAAAGAAACTTATTTCAAAGAAAATAACACATACTTGGTGAAAAATGCCCTGGTATTCCGGAGCCTGGTGTGATGTGTGATGTGGGAACGCTGCCTGTTTTCCACATGCTTCTCGCCACTCTGCAGATGTGCTGCAACAGAACACACACACACACACACACACACACACACAGATGTGGTTTAAGTCGTTGCTTCTGTTGGATATTGGACACAGAGGGACACTTTGATCTTTAGGTGATTGAATTAGTGGTGATACTCGAAACAGTGAAGGTTTGACGAGGTCAGGTGATGCCGCAGTCACACTCGGAGCGTTACTGCGTAATGTTTAACAGGACAGCCAGAGGTGTGATAAAGAATTAACTCCAGAGCTGATTTATATTGAGAAACAAATGCTACAAGAGCTCTCTGAAGTGATGGAAAGTTTATTTCTTATATTTGCTTTATTAGTGACACCACAGTGAAACCCTTTACAGCGTTAGTTTTACGTAAAACACCGCGTGTCATGCTGTGATGGGAAAATAATCAACAACACAGGGTTACCGTTCCATATTTTCCCCCTGTTGATTATTTCCCCACAACAGCACATCCTTCAGTCTTTTATTCCTCTTCTACTGTAGCAATGTGCCAACTGTTTGAATCTGTTTTCATTTGATTGTACTTTTTATCCATTTATGGCTACACTTAATGTTTAGGAAACATCCTGATTGGTTCACAAGTTGGTCCTAATCAGTTATCGCTTGCATTATGGCAGCTATATACACACAAGCATCGCTTTTGCTCTCTTGAACTAAATAAGATTTAAGAGGCTACTTATGTTACTCTGAAAATAAAAAGCGCGAACTCCTCCGTCCTGACGATATCAGAAAATAAAAAGTTACAGCGCTGACACTGAAGACTCCTTCCATAAACATCTGCTCACAGTAAACATCACCATGTCAACGAATACACACGCTTTTTAATCCGTTCCTGCGCAGCGTCTGCTCTGCGAGGCCCTGTGAGTGAGCCCTTGCTGTGTTAATCAGCGTGTTCATATGATCCTGCTGTTGGAGAAAATGAATCAACAACTTCCGACCAATCAGAATCCAGACTTCGGCAGCGTTGTGGTGTACATAGTCTTAACGTATGGGTTTGGAGAACTTTGCTGTATGTTGGCTGTAGAAATCGGACATGAGGCGACATGCAAGAATGGACTCCGGAATGTGTGGAATGTGGAAAAGGAATTTCTCTCATACTTCTGCTGAAGTGCAGATCACAGAGTAGAGTCACGTAATAACAGTCCCTGTAAATCTACACCTGAGAATTCGAACGAATTTTAACCCCAGCAAATATTTTTCATCTTTATAATAATTATTAGTATTTTTATGCAATATTCAGGCAGAATTAATACTAATCGCTCCACAGTATCATTGAGTTCTTGAATCTGATTGGTCAGAAGGTTTCATGATGATATCACGATATCGAGATCACTTTTTCTGTCGCTGCCTGTCCTTACACAAGGTTTTATTAGTTTTTGGTTCGTGCAGTTATGTGCAACGTGAAACCAAACTAAACAAACCAAATATCAATTTTGCTCAGCATCAGACTCGCCTTGCAAACTGACTAACGGATGCGAAAATGTCCTTAGTCGTCGCACCAAAATGACATCACTCCTGTTCTGAGAAGCTTTGATGAATCCAGGCTCAAGTAAACGTTAGGATTAATAACGAGGGAGCTGCACGCTGCCTGAATAAGTGGGGGGATTAAAGCGAGACGAGTCAGCACAAATCCAAACCTGCCAATTAAACTTTCCTCCGATGCGCCTGTGGGCCGCGATAAACCTCAAAAACCACCGCGACTCGACTCGAGTCGCCTCCTCTGCCTTTGTTGCAGTAGAGCTTTAAGGTCTGTGCGACTGAGTGCCGATAAATCTGAATAAGCCGAAGCATATTTCCATCATAATGGCTGTTTAAAACCTGCGACTCGGGCATCTCGCCTGCTCCTGATGGCTTTTTAATGGACGGGGAAAAGCGCAGGCGTGGGACGGTCTTAGTCTAGACCATGACTGCTAAAACAATCACATACTCTGAGAAATGGATCTTTATGGGTGGGGTTGGCGGAGGACCAGCAGCTCGGTGAGGAGAAGAGCTCCCTGGGAAAATGACACCGCCTAAATAATGCATATTACAGAGACAGAAAAGATCCTGACTGGAAGATTTTCACGTTCCTTGGATGAACAGAATAATCTGAATCGGACCAGACAGTTTGATTAGTGATTAGAGTCGAAATGGTGATGGAAGGATATTTCCAGAACGGTGGTGGGAATGGTTAAGACTAGGGCTGCATCAGTACCGTTTCTTTTCTGACTAATTACGGACATGAGTATGATTTTTGTTACTCATCAGTAACGACATTAAAATGACGAATCTATTCTGTTTAGCTGGATTTATGTTTAAGTAGGAACCATGAAAAGCTCCCATATGCATGTTCATGCACGTATGCCGGGATCAGACTACACAAATTCAGCATGATTTTGAGACGACAAATTTCCAAATATGAACTAATGTGATATGATCGGAGAACAGCAATGTAAACACACACACCCCCCAAAAAGTCCAGCGTGTCTGAATATTTTGGGATTTTCACACCTAGTTTGACAACTCCTACAACGTTTTCCTTGAAGTACCTTCTGTAGCCGTGATTGACAGTTTCTTGACCCTCCTCCCCGAAATCAGGCAAGGCAAGTGTTTCAGAATGAAGACACGGCAAGAATTTATGCCACTATGATTGCCTAAATCTGACATCGCGGAAGACATAAATATCCTGCATTAGCTTCTACATTACCTAGCTGCAAAGCTTGGCTTGAGTACACATGCAGTAAAGACCATGTTTTGTTTCACAAACCTGCTTCTGTACAACATTGTGGTATTGCTGGTATTCACCTAGCATTGCCTGTAGACAAACACAGTTTCTCACTGTGTCCTGAGTTTAATGTTTAAAATGTGTTCTCAGGTTACTTTTACTGCCTCCAGATCGCTGTCATTTCATGGCATCTGTTTGGTAATAAAACAACATACGCCGGAAGTACGTCATGTGATATCACCTAGTATGGAATTTTAATATCCAGGCATCATGAATGAGCATGGTTTGCAAACATTTCTTGGGAATTCGAAATGATATAAAAGACAACTGAAGCATTCGATTTACCATGAACGTTAGCATTTACTTTTATAACTGTATATTTATGGTAACAAATTTACTACAAGGTCTAATTTTATAGTGAAAAGTCAAGAAGCATGGCATGAAGCGTGATGGTGGTACTCCAGAGAGCTCAGACCGGCGTTCTCAACTGCGTCTATGTTTTACTCTAAATAGCCACGCCCACCACTGAAAAGTCTCGCGTTGGACTTGCCGAATAGTAGCGAGGAGACGGCGGGGCTGTGGTGGTTGTGGTGCAGAAACATTGTCGCTTGAGGAGAAAAAAAGACATTAAGGGCAGTTTAACTAGGAAAGAAGGCGGGGCTTCTGATGTGGTCACTTCATAATTTCAGACCAATTCTACATGGCCAAGAATGCAGCTTTGGACATTTTTAGTCCAGCTTTTCACTGTTATTTTGTTTGTTTTTCCCCCCCTGAGTAATCCTGACTTTCATCTTCCACGTTCTCACAGTTCCAACTAGTCAGTCCTCACATGACTTCAAATCACACAATAAAAGTAATCCAAGATCACTGTGCATGTCGGCACTCTGTGCTCATCGACATTAAGATTCAGGACTTGCCTTGTTTTTGACCGTGACATGCACAGAGCTCTTTTCTCAGCCCGACCCTCAGGCTGCTGAGCACGAGCTCTGTACACACCACACTTCTATTTTATTTAAATTTTTTTCCTTTTGAGCTCATTTTGGAAGCAATTACGCAGATGTTGGCAACTTTTTTTTTCTCTGCCCATACACTCCAGGCTGCTCTGATGGAAATATAACTGATTCCCACATCTGTGAGCCTTGCTCCGTCCTGGCCTTTCAAAAACACAGCAGTTTGTTTAGGGAGTTACGTAGCGGCCGACACACACAAAGAGCCGCCTGTTAGACGTCCAGTCTGGAGAGCACAGCCACTGTTTGGGACGTTTTTCCCACCCAGCTCGAAAGATGTCTCTTGATGCCACTGAGGAAAAAAAAATCCCCCCCCAATCATGACAGGTCATTTTTTCCCCCATCATTACAGATTTTAAATTAAAGTCTAAGATATTTTTTTATAATTTAACTATATTTTTATTGCGGCTTTAAGTTTAATAGCTAATATTAATTAATGATATTAATCATTTTAATGATATAGCTTATGTTTTTATTCCTAATCAAATTCTCAATGTTTAACCTCAAAGAATAAAAATAAGATAGATTTAAATATTTTTAATATAAATTTTATAAATAATATAAGTTTTAAATAAATATCCAAACTGTTTTTATTCTCAGGCCTCATTTCAATAGCCAAAAGTTGTATTTTTAAAAAAAAATTTTTTTTTAAAGCTTAAACTATTTTTTTATTCAGTTTTTAATTCTAAAAAATACTTTGCTTATTATTCAGTTTTTTTCATTTTAAAAGCTAAAATGAATTTTTATTCGTTCTTTAATTTTAAAAGCTTAAAACATTTTTTACTCCGTCTTTAGTTTTAAAAATTAAAAATTTAAATTTGTTCTTTTATTCAGTCTTGAATACTAAAAGATAAAATATTTTTTTATTCAGCTACATATAACTAAATATATAATATAATTGCATTTTTACTCTAAGTGTTTAATTTTAGTGGCTAAGCCGAATGTTTAATCCGTTTATTAATTTAATTTTAGGTAATCTGGTACATCAAAATATTTTAGAGCTAAGCTGTATTTAATTCTCAGTCCTTAATTTCATTAATGTTCTTAGTCAGCATGTTTTATTGGAATAACTAAGTCGTATTTTATACTCGGTCTTTAATTTTAATAACTAAAAATGATATTTTTCATTTCAGCAGCTAAGTTATACTTTTATTTTAAGGGATTAATTTCAATATCTGAATTATATTTTAAGTCATAGTTTAATTTGAATAGCTAACCTGTATCTTTAGTTATAATTTTAAGAGCTAAGTTGCGTTTTAGTCATAGTGATACGTATTATTGTGTCTTTAACTTTATTTGTATTTAATTTAGGCTTTTTTAACTCTTATCAGTAAGTGTATTTTTATTCTGTCATTAAATTTGATATTGAGTTGCCTTTTAGTCATAGTGTTTAATTTTAACAGCTAAAGATTGGATCATTTTTTTCAGTGATTTGTTCTGATGTGTTAAGCATTTTAGCAGTAATGCACTTATAGTAGTTTAAAGGCACTGTGTAAGTGTCATTAATCATTGATAATGGTGCAGACTGCTGTTCAATATGTTTTGCAGTAAATTGAAATAAAACAGTCAAGCTTGTGCTCTTTGTTTAGGTTCTGATGCTGTGTGTGTTGAAGCGCTCGCTCTCTGAGAACACATCAGTTTATTAGGACATGTGCTGCATGCAGAATAGCTGCAGGCCAAATTCACTTCCACACACACACAGGCCAGTGTGTCAGGAACACACACCAACATCGATCTGCTGGGTCTGATCCTCAACACACACAACAGAGTGCACACTGTGACCACAACTAGCTGCTGTTTTTTGCCATAAAGCGTAGCAGATCTTTATGTTAACCAGCATCTAGTGACAAATTCATCCTCCTGCAACAAATATTGGTGTATAATGGGCGTTCCCTCTTCGTAGAAAACTGAAATTTTCTTTCATTTATATACTTATTATTATTATTAAAGGTTTGCAGATCGAGCTTTCCATAATGATAATTCTTGTAAATAAGTCATCTTGCTAATGTAATCGAATGTCTAAATTCTTGTCAGTCACGATGACACACTGAACTAATTATAAATGCTGATGCAAAAAATCTTCATGTTGACTTGTTCAGCAACCGCTCCAGCTAGTCATAGCTTCAGAGTAAATCTGCCCCATTTTTTTTATATGGAATAATTTGTTCCGAATCGTTTCCTAGTGCATTGAATGATTTTCTAAAAAAAAAAAAAAAAAAAAAGGAATGCACTGAATCATTTCCAGATCATAGATTCAACTCGTGTGCTAATAAAGGCTGCAAAGATGTTGGTCAGACCTGCACACTGCTAGAATTGGCACGAAATCCTTTTTTAGGGGAGAAACCAGTGCGCTTGTGATACTGGTCTATGATGCAGATGTCCATGTTTACTGACCTTGCATTCACTTCAATGAGATTCTGTTGAAAATAATGATGAGATTCTAATGAAATTAATTCAAACTAATAATCTTCTTATTTATCTCCAGTAATGAAGTGACCTCTTCTCACACACACAGACTAAAAGGTCAGAATATTTATTAAAGGCCCCACTGTGCATCTTGGGTCTGTGGTTTTCCTCCTGTTTAGCAGTTATACCTCTGAGCGCATTCTCATGATAACAGCCGCAGTGTGTGTCAGAGATGCGGTGCGACTGTGCGAAAGGCGAGACACACACACACGCACACACAGAGCACAGGGAGAATAAACCTGACGGTGTTGCCATGGCGACCGCGGCGGGTCCGCATAATGGGCGTGATTCAGATCGTTAGCATTCTTTCTTAAGGATGACACGCGATCAGTCGCCCCCTTGTTCGTGCCCCTACGCGCGCACACACATGGAACCAGGATGAAGAGGAAAGGAAGTGTCCACGCACTCACACACACACACACACAGAAGCCTCAGAGCTGCAGCTGCATGCCCCGACTCCTCCCTGCTGCTTTGCCCCGGCTGCCAAACAGCACTTAAACAACATATAATCCACATCCGTTGAGAATTTGGCCGGAGGTTTGTACCTCCAAGCTTTACATCTTAATTCACCATCTGTAGGAAGCCAAACGATAATGACCGGATTATAACAGACTTCCGGCATTTATCTGAAATTAGAGCCAGTCCTCAAGGTCATTAGGAGTGAATGAGGCGGCAGGTCTTCGCCGTGTGAGCTGAAGATGCGGGCAAAACAAAACCTGACACTTGTGGTGTTGTGACATGTGCCAAACGATTCTGCACGAGAGCGGACAATAATAGCAGAGGAAGTCTGGTTGTCTGGTCTGGGTTGATTAATTACAGCTCGTATGTCGGATACACTGCTGAGTTCATGCTGCATCACCATGACTACTTGCAATGTGGTGTTAGGTTTGCTGATAAGCCACAAAATCACAGTGCTCACTAAAGCAAGTGCACAGCATTGCTTCTTATGGTTATATTGCTTCTCTACATTATTGGCATGATGGAGGAAAGATTGATTTAAATAATCTAAACATCCTCATGAGATTATTCTTCACTGAGAGTAAAGCACACAGGCCACGCCTCCTTCCCCGAGACAGATGCAAACAGGCCACGCCTCCTTCCCCGAGACTGAAGCACACAGGCCACGCCCCCTTCCCCAAGACAGATGCACACAGGCCACGCCTCCTTCACTGAGACTGAAGCACACAGGCCACGCCTCCTTCCCTGAGACTGAAGCACACAGGCCACGCCTCCTTCACTGAGACTGAAGCACACAGGCTACGCCTCCTTCCCTGAGACTGAAGCACACAGGCCACGCCTCCTTCACTGAGACTGAAGCACACAGGCCACACCTCCTTCACTGAGACTGAAGCATACAGGCCACGCCTCCTTCACCGAGACTGAAGCACACAGGCCATGTGTCTTTCACTTCAATTCAATGCAGAGAAAATTACACTTCTATCACCTCTATCTCAACTCAGATACTGAATTGGAGAATCTGTCAGCAACAGCAACTGTAGCTGTGAGCGATCACACAGAAACACACACACACACACCTGTCACTATTGTAGCTACACATATAACCTTCATCTCTCTGCACACATGCGTCAGGTCATGTTTACAGCAAATCTTCATGTCCTTAAAACTGTCTCACAGATACAGTAACTCATTTACCAAAAAACACTTTACCTCCTGCTTCTTTCTGTTTTTACACACTGTAAATACACCTGAGTTCACGGCCTGTAACTGTGTTGTCGTGTAAACGTCATAAAAATGTCATGAGCATACTCTCACACAATCACTATGCATGTGTGAGTAACAAGTCTGATGAACACTGGAAGCAGGAAAAGAAGAAAGAGACAGAAAAGAGACAGCAGCTCTGCATCTGCGGCTTTCCTTCTCACTTCCGCCTTTACAGTTCACACCTCACGTGTTAGGATTTTTTCCACACTTTCTTCTCATTTGTGAGGAAAAATTTCATTGTGAGCAAGAGACTAAGAGCTGTTAGAGATTCTAATGTTAGTGGATGAAAATATTAGCTCAGAAAGTCCAAGATTTTACCCAGGAAGTAAAGATTTACTGATTTTAAAGTCTCAATATTTATGATTCACTTATGCAAAAACATTTATTGGATTTACTGTTGTTATTATTATTATTTAAAAAACAAAAATCCTGGTATCCTGTGGTCCTGTGTGCCTGTTATATCCCGTGAAAGAGGAGTGGCCTGTGTGCTTCAGTCTCAGGGAAGGAGGCGTGGCCTGCGTGCTTCAGTCTCAGGGAAGGAGGCGTGGCCTGCGTGATTCAGTCTCAGGGAAGGAGGCGTGGCCTGTGTGCTTCAGTCTCAGGGAAGGAGGCGTGGCCTGTGTGCTTCAGTCTCAGGGAAGGAGGCGTGGCCTGCGTGCTTCAGTCTCAGGGAAGGAGGAGTGGCCTGCGTGCTTCAGTCTCAGGGAAGGAGGCCGGTGTAAGTCATTAAAAATCAAACTTACTGTTATATGTTATTGTCCAGCAGTGAATCGCTCCAAATCTTATCTTTTATAGACTGAATTATTATTGACACTATCAAAGCATCTCTGAAAGAGAAATACACATTGTTGTTCATACTCGTGCTATAATTCAAGTGTATAAATGATTTAGAAAATTGTATTCTGGAGAGGCAGTAGTTGAATATTAAGCTCTTTTTTGGTCTAGTATGTTGTTTTTTCAGGTCACATTGGAGCTTTGATATCCTTCTCTATTTTTGGTCTTTCAGTTGCTAGCTTATGGGAATGTAGCTGACTCACTAGCTGCTAGCAGACTCACACTCTTCTTTACTCTCTGACTCACACACACACACACACACACACACACACACACACACACACACACACACACACGAATACGAATGCAGACACAGACCATCCTCACTCTCTCGCTTCATTATCTGTTGGGATTAGATTGGATGTTGACTTCTGTTTATCTGGATGTTTTCTAGTCACCTTTGAATTGACTGAGTAGATTCACTTTACTGTTCATAGTGCAAGAGCTAGAAAGTTCATTAAATACAGATTAGGAGAGGTGTGTGTGTGTGTGTGTGTGTGTGTGTACATGTGTGTAATCTTTTGCTCTGTTTTGGGGAAGCTGTGAGAGAATGACCTTCGTGCCAGAAAACTCTAAACTGCTACTAGCTGAAAATTCTCAAAACACTCGAGCAGCCATGTGAAGCATGCTAATCTTACTTCCTTTAAAATTACAGACTTTAAAATCAGCACCACCCATACTGGATCTTAAAATGGTCAGATGTACAGTGTGTAATCTCTATAACCAGCCCAGAACATCCATCACCTTCTCCCATTTTTCCTGCTTTTCTCGACATTTTTCTATCTGTTCATTTTGAATGTAGAACTCTGAGACTGTGCCATTTTCCGAAGCGTCTCCGAGGCTTTAGAAAAGCAATAAAACCACAATAGACTGCTTCGGGAAGCCTATATTTGATCCAGAAAGCCTGTATTTGCTTACCTCAGCCCATTTTTAACCACTTGGGCTTGGAAAAAAATCACTCACATGCCCCAAAAAAAGAACTTTTTTTAAATTGGAAAGAAGTCACGGAGGACACACTGACCGAACCTCAAACACATTATAGCCTGGTGTAGAAGTCACCATTTATTTAGATTAGTTAACAGTTACATCTGGTTTAATGAATTTTCCATAACAGCAGCTCTGACTGTTGTACTGAATCAAATCACAGGTTTATATTAATGTGCTTTTCTAATACGTCACCGATTCTATAGTAACAGCTCATTCGCAGGGACGCGTATGGTGGACGTTGGCATTTTTTTGGGAGAAATTAATGGATTTTTAAAAAGTGTCGGTTTTATAAAGGAAAATGTGTCACTGGTGAGGTTTTCTGTTTATGTAAGCTTTATGGAAGGAGTCCTAAGTGTCATTGCTTTGTAACTGCCAGAGTTAAAACCATAACTTTTAACTTTTTCACGACAGGAAATTTGAAAAACTGTATTTTATCTTTAATTGTGTGCTTGTCCTTTGGGTGGCTCAAGATTAAAACTCTCACCTCCATTAATTGCTTCAGGTGAAAACATGCATTTAGCACACTTTTGCTTGGAGTACATGAACGCCTGGCATCAGTGTGACTGCTGAAAGCTTTTCTCGTGCGTGTGTGTCTGTGTGTGCTCACGTAGACACACTCTGAAGAGGCTGTTAAAGCACTTGGTATTGATCAGTGGGGGTGGATCACTGACAGCTGAATAAGTGCCGACAGCAGCAGCAGGTACACACGCAGCTAAGAGAGCAGGAGACCTGGGCTGATAACTGATGTGTGTGTGTGTGTGTGTGTGTGTGTGTGTGTTTCTCTTCTCTTTGTGCTCAGGAGACCCTGCAGCAGCTGGTGATGATGCCTCTTCCCAATGTCCTGGTGCTCGGCAGAACCCCGCTCACTGGTAGGTGACTCTGCACTTCCTTCTTTCCTCGTTTACTCTCACTTTCCCTCACAGACGGTGGAATATATTTATGCTCATCTTTTTTACACCTATATTCTGATTTGTTTTATGACCATACAATCAACAACATTAGGATATGTGAAACTGTTGCCCGTAATTATTAGACTCAAACCTCTGAAAGGACATTTTCAGAGTTCCTTGAAAATGTATTGATCCACTTAATAAAAGATTTCATATTCACATGCATTTTAGTATAAATGGCTCATTATTCCAGTGCCTCAGTATCCTGTACATCAGTATCTCTAAACATTACTAGCACACTGCTTTAGTATTCCAGTGTGTCAGTTTTATAGTGCTTCAGTACCGCTGTATCTCGGTACATGAGTATCTCAGTGCCTCAGCATCTCAGTGCCTCGGCATCTCAGTGCCTCGGCATCTCAGTGCTTCAGCATCTCAGTGCCTCAGCATCATCTCAGTAGCTCAGCATCTCATTGCCTCAGCATCTCAGTGCCTCAGCATCTCATTGCCTCAGCATCATCTCAGTAGCTCAGCATCACATTGCCTCAGCATCACATTGCCTCAGCATCACATTGCCTCAGCATCTCAGTGCCCCAGCATCTCAGTGCCCCAGCATCTCAGTGCCCCAGCATCTCAGTGCCCAAGCATCTCCGTGCCCCAGCATCTCCGTGCCCCAGCATCTCCGTGCCCCAGCATCTCAGTGCCCCAGCATCTCAGTGCCCCAGCATCTCAGTGCCCCAGCATCTCAGTGCCCCAGCATCTCAGTGCCC